>BMAV01005861.1:84472-97335 GCA_019973955.1 Trichonephila inaurata madagascariensis
ATATAAGATGGGAAAGTAAACTAAAAGCAAAAATAAAATAAATGGATCATTTATTCCTGTAAAACCTGGTTGTTAGCAATCAATCACAATAAAGAGAATACTCATGGCCATCCTATACCTTTCTTGTTATCGTCCATGTTACTCGTACACAGAACGTAATGATTATTGAAAATGCTAACTATTGTCAATGGATATAATTATTAATACAACTCCGCAGTCTCATGAGCAAGTGTAGAGAGTAACACAGATTAAAATATACCGTACATTGCTTTTAATCCCAAGAACATGTTTTACAAAAATACCGTCAACAAATCGGTGTTAAGAAGCAAGCTGAATACACATTAACGATTTCATTTCGACGTGGTGAAAGGATTTATCTTCGAAATAATGGTATAACACCATATATTTGAGTAGTGACGGTCGAATTGTTAATTTTTCGTTTATCAAGCTTTGCTGCAGTTTCCTTTTAGACTTTCTTTGCTCTACACTATTGAATACCCAAGATGGAAGTAGGCTTAGCTTTTTGTATTGCTTTCAGCTTTCTTGTTACTCAAATTGGAGGTAAAAAAATTCCATTATTTATTTGAATTTACTTAAAACTTCCAATGTGTCTGTTATTTACTGAAATTAATTAGTTGTCATATTGACTGAAAGAGATTAAAACTAAGAAAATAGCCTGGTGATTCTTATTTATTAAAACAAAATAAATTTATAATAAAAGTCTTTCTTGAAGAAATAAACTAGTTGCGATTAGTTCTATGGAAGTAAACGCTTTTAAACTAAAAACTTTGTTTATTAATTTATTTTATTCTTCCATTGCATTTTTTTTCTGAATTGTTTTCAATAAATTTAGATATTTTACTTAAAGAAATTCTTAAAAGTTAAATTTTCAATGAAAAAATTTAGTTTTTATTTTGGAAATGTTTTCAATTATTCTTAGAAAATCATTTTTTTATTTTACAACGCTAACTCATTTATTTCGGTAAAATCGGACTGTAAAACAAAACTACTGTAAAACAAAATGATTTAAAAATAAACTACTTTTTTTAAAAATTAATCTAGCAACACAAGTCTAGCTCTTTTCCCGAACTAATTAGTTTTGACTTGAGTTATATCTAGAACACGGCGAATAATTCTTTTGCTATTATGTATAAGCATTCATAACCATTATATTTTTTGAAAAAATAATAAAATACGAAGATTAAGTTAAATTTTGAAAATCATAAATATTTATTAGTATTTTATAAGAAAAAATCCTGGAAATCCGTTAGTTATTTCTTTTAAAGCAGTGGTCTTCAAACTTTTTCGATTTATGGAACCCTTAGAACTTTAAGGTAATTTCGGGATACCCCGTCCTTCCTCCCACACATAAAGGACATATCTTAAAATAATATTTAAGTTAGATCAACAGGTTATAGGTACTTTATGTAAAGAAAATTTTAAAAAGTATTGCATCCGCTATTAAAAATTTTTAATATAATTTACTCACATATATTTAATATTATAAATTTGTGATCCAAGTGACACCTACCCATGCATTATATTCGGTAATTGGGGTATGTGCTCGCATTTTCTTACACAAACTATCGAATTCTTGATGTATTGAAATTATCTACTTTCGCATTTCATATATATATTCTGCATTTAGACATTTTTATGTTTTGTAAAATAAAGTTATTATACATAAATTAAATTTTCTGTTTGAATGAGACTGGGATGAGCTTTAGATACTTATGGTTATACAAACTTTAAAGAAAACAAGAAATCCATTTTGCATACACATTTATAATTTTCTATTCGATTTTTTATTGTGACTCATGGAACCCCTGGGTAAGCCTCGTGGAACCCAAGGGTTCCGAGGAACACTGTTTGAAGACCACTGTTTTAGAGTATCTAGATACTAATCGGTAATTACTTTAGTCGTAACGAAATTACGTATAAAACAAAAGAATGAAATTTAAAAAAAAAGGAATATATGTAGAGATTTTTAATAGGTAAAAATTAGACTTGGAGTAAGATATTATAAAGAATTTCTTAAAAAATTATCAGATTAACGTAAAAATATGAAATTTGAAAAATGTTCTGAAGAAATTTAATAGTTTTTTGGAAGTTATATTCAGATGTTATTTTAATGAAATGCAATAACTTTCACACAGAGAAACGTGCAAAACGAAACAGGAATTTTAATTTCATGCTTTTTTTTCGTCAAGCATTATGGTGGAAAAACTAAAAAGAAATTAAATAAAACTAAATGAAATAACTCTCTTGTCACTGTATTTATTCCCCCCAAATTTCAATTTAAATGAATTTTAAAATATTTAAAATGTATCACCTCTTGTTTTAAAGTAATAACAATCGAGAAGTGTAAAAAGAAAATGTGTGTGTGTCTTTATTTTTATTTATAAATATTTTAAAATTACAATAAAAATATTCTAAATAATTTGACTTAAACTCACTATGGTAATTACTAAAAGTAACATTGATGTTTTCTATACTTCTATTCTAGTGTCTCAGGCATTTCGTAAGTGTGGTTCTAATTTAATTATCTGATTTTTAATTTTGCGAGTGATCTATCTCTCTTTTAACATAATGCTTTATGCACTTTCTATATCATTGCAATAAAAATTATTACTCTTCTTAAACGCATTTTTAGGTTTCTCTCTTTTTCACTATTATTTGAAGAAAATTGATTTCTTTTTTTATTCATCTGAAATGTTTTTGAAATGAAAAATGAATATATGTTTTCGTTAATATATATTTGTTAATAATGATTTTAACTATATATTTTAAAGAGAAATTTTTTTTACAATCACTAAGACATTTTTTTTTCTTTTCTTAGCATCCGTTGCTTCCGATTGTAAGTTGTTTTATATGTAATATTTTTATTATTCATAAATTAATATGCATTATTTTAATTCCGAGAATAAATCGAAATTTCGAAAAATTTAAGAACAAGTTATTTCCAAATTATATCAAAAATAATTATATGAAAAAGTATACAGATAAATTCTTATACTCATTGATATATTGAGCTAAAAATACACGCAAATAAAATATGTTAATTATTAATTCTTAAAATATGATTTAAAAAAACATAAGCAATCTATGCTCTTATCACTCAACCTGTTTGATTGTTAACGATATAGAAAAATGTAATAATTAAAGAGTTAGCACAGCGTTTCTCAAACTGGGGCGCACCCCCCTTAGAAGTCGTGATAACTCTACGAGGGGGGCGTGAGCATAATGAAAAGTCTAAAACAAAATATTATTTTAAAAAAAATTACTAATTTACTGAAAGTAAACAAAATACATTCTGACATAAAAAAGTAAAATATATATTTTTACACTGATATAGTATACTTATAAATGTATCAATACTACACAATGCAATTGATAATTAATATAACAATACAAAGTTAAGAATAAGTTTAATAATTACCAGTGACCCTATGGTCTTATCATATATAAAACTGAGTACAAAAATTAACACTTGATAATTTGTCCCGTTTATAATTAATCCCTTAACTGCCGAATAAAAGTTACGTAATTCGCTTCCCAATACCACAGGACATATTGTCAGGATCCTTTTATTGCGTTCCATAGCCTTCGGAATAATTTTAAGAAAATGAGAGCACAGAAAAGATCGTACTTCGGAAAGACGTATATATACGTCACGGAAAAATAACGCTTCGGCTGAGTGAGACGATTATATACGCCGGTGGCCCTTAAGAGCTTTAAGTCGTATTCTAGTTTTAGCATCAAAGTATGATATTGAATTCAATACATTGTTATTGTATGGAGGGGTGGAGCGCGTGATAAAAATTACGACTGAATATTTGGTCACAAACATTAGAAGTTTGAGAAGCACTGAGTTATCAAATTAAAATCTTGGAAAAAAATTTCAGATTTAAAAAAATAATTACCAAGATTATATAATGTTCTTTTTACTGTCTCACGTGCGTTACGAATTTTTATAATGTTGCAAATAATTTGCTAAAATACTAATAAATATAATACTTGAAAATTTATTTACAGCTGAAATAATGTGATCATGTGCATTAAAGTACTAATTATTATATATTTAGAAGATTTTTATTCGTATAATTGATTTTTCTGTTTATGGTATTAAGGTATCCGACTACGTTCGGAACCATGATTTCAAAAAAGCGTATGAATGGATAATTTTCGTGATATTTAGTGTCACTTAGATTAGAATACATGTATAAAATTGTTTTAAGGACATTTTTTGACAAAAAAAAATTATTTAACTACAATATTTTGGCAAAAAATTAACTTAGAATAACCTTTTTTTTCAAAATGTTCTCCTTTTATAAAAAAATGCTTCTAAAATAATAATATTTTGTGTGTGTGTGTGCTTATATAAAGTAAAGACTTCTCCAGAGAGTCTGAACTATTTTTTTAAAAAAATTTCTTTTTTTTCTTAAAATTTCTCCCTTCTGTTGTCGTAAAACATGGATAAACCCACTTCTAAGTTATATATTTCAAAAATTCTAGTTGAGCCTCTGTACAGAGGTCTGAGCTATATACAGGCAAAATATTATTATAATTGAAGCATTTTTCGCAAAAGGAGAATTTGAAAATGGGTCATTCTATGTTCATTTTTAGTTATTGTACTTAAATAATTTTTTATTGTAATACTATTCTTAAAACAATTTTATATACATTTTCTAATCTAAGTGACACTAAATATCAAAAATATTTATCCATTTATACACTTTTGCAAAATCCCAGTTCCGTACGTAGTCGAATACCTTAATATATATTTTTTGTTTCATAAATATAGCTAAATATATATTAATGTAAGAATCTCACACAAAAGTTTGGTTAAGAAAAAATAATAATTCAGGAAATTGGCAAGATTTTTTTGAAAAATTTTCTCCTTAGATAATTTTGGAGTTCATTTACTTATTCAAATTGTTGATACGATTAAATTGTTTATAATGAAGAAAATATTGAAAGAAAAATATTAAATTAAAAAACTAAATTCATAACATTTCTGAGTATCAGTATTTACGTTATTTTAAGGCAAATAAATCGAGATATCATAACTTTATCAGACTGAACGTGTTGGTACTCTATTAAATGACGTTTCATTAAAAGCTAAATAATTTTCTTCAAAGAAGAGATGTTTCACAGACAGAAAGGAACAGATCATATAGTTTTATATATTTACTTTTTCCTTCGGCAAGCTGGAAAAATTTTCTCCGACCCAACGTGGGTGTTGCACTTTCTCTTATTACACTTTTACCTGCTACTGGAGTTTCCAACGAACATTTTTCCTTCCAAGGAATTCAGAAACCCCTCGAATAGCTGAGTGAGTGAATATTAACGTCACACTGTTCAGCTACACTAGGGCTTTTGGTGACGGACCTCGTCATTCTGAACCATGGTCAGGTATCGCCCTCGACACCTGAGCTGGTACCACCTTCTCCTAACTACCACACCAACGGGAGGACTTTTGAGCTCTCGTCAGATTTAAGGTGCATCGCTCCCCTACATAGTGGATCTTTAGTGGTACTGGGCTCGAACTCGTGACATGCCAGCCACGATCCGATACCTTGACCACCTGGGCTACCGCTCAGGATCCTGGGGAAAAACCCTAGAATGCATTATAAGTTCCAATTATACCAGGTGACTATGTGGCCGCTGTAATCAACCTTTCATGATCATGATCTAGTGGTCAGAGTTGTTTCTGTCGTGTGTTCGTCCTTGTGCTACTGAATAAACTGATGTTCATTAAATCTATCGATCCTTCAAGTCTTCATGTCGGTGTGGTGTGAAAAGCCTGGTAAATGGGGTACAAACTCAGATGTCATACTTGTCACTAGACCGAGATTCAAAATTACGTGTCATCAGTTTCAAAGTGTGTGACGCGTTAGCACACAATCAATCTAACTTATGGTTATTACAAATGAAAAAGTTTTCTGTCCTTTTTATTAGAAACAAGTAATATAGAGAAAAAAAAATTAAGTCAATTCCTACTTAGGTCACAAAGAAAATTTTTATTTTATAGTTACTTTTTATTAAATAATTACAAACAGTGGCGCACACAAAGGGGGTGTCCTCGGGGTCCGGGCCCCCCCCCCCCCAAAAAACCCTTGATTTTTTTTTTCCAGATTGATTATATAATTTTAAGTATATAATACGTAAAATTTAATTAAATATTTGTTTTAATGATTAATTTTAATAATTAATACTAATTATTTATTCAATAATTAGTTTTTTACTGTTTTTTGTTCCCCAAAATCGACAAAATCAAAAGGAGCATGGTACAAGAATAGTAGACTTTCGACCCTGGGGGGGGGGGGGGGGGGGGGGGGGGGGCGGGGGGGGGGGGGGGGAGGGGGGGGGGCGGTACTAAAGTGGGGGGGGCGGAGGATCACTATATTAAGTGTCAAAAAAGAAAGAGATTTGCCATTTCTGTAAATGGTGTTGGACTATTGTTTTTGTTTGTTACTATTTATTCATTTATAAATCACATTCTCAGAAATTAGGCCACCCCAGGTGGGACTCAAACCCACGTCCTTTGAATGAGAAGTCCAACACACTATCCATTGTTCTACAGAGGTGACGTGTAGGGGAACGATGCACGTTAAATCTGTCGAGAGCTCAAACGTCCTCCCGTTGGTGTGGTAGTTAGGAGAGGAGGATGTCAGTTAAGGTGAAATCCACGTCACTTGACCATGATTCAAAATTACGTAGTTCGTAACCAAAAGACCTCGTGTAGCTGAACAGTGAGACGTTAATATTCACTTCTATCACTCGGTGCTACAGGGGCAGACCGAGCGATTTCCCTTTTTATATATGGTGTAGGCTTTTATTTTTGTTTGTTACTATTAAATGATTAATTAATTAATATTTGAAAAAAAAACTGTATTAACATCAAGTATC
This sequence comes from Trichonephila inaurata madagascariensis, assembly GCA_019973955.1. Lineage (NCBI taxonomy): Eukaryota > Metazoa > Arthropoda > Arachnida > Araneae > Nephilidae > Trichonephila > Trichonephila inaurata. The sequence continues at coordinate 91,385 of BMAV01005861.1, forward strand.
ATCCACTACAAGTTTAAAAAAATATATTTGAACTTGAGTGAATGGATAAAAAGTATTTTATTAACGATTGTGAAAATTTGAACAAGATATATATAGGGAGAGAGTAAATTAACAGTAGGAATTGAAAAAAAAGATCAGAAATAGTTCATTACATATGTATGTTCTGCATCTTCTGAAAGGCGGCTTGGTGATATTCATTATCGTATGAATTCTACAGAACGAATATATTTTTGTTTGTTGAAAATAAATATTTTTCTTTAAAATGTTTGAGTATAAATTTTTGAAAATTGATAAGTTTTTGGTGTAAAAAGAAATGATTTATATCTGTTATTTAATATAAAGTGTTCTTTTTTTTAAAATTCTTTCTTTTCTATATTATAGCAGATGATAGTAAGTAGCTTTTTTTGTTAACCATTTTTTAAATAAATAAAAAAAAAAGATAAAATCTTAATATTTAATAGAGAATAATGATAGTTAAGAAAGAATCATTTATATATTTTTTATTGTGATCATTATCAAAATTTTTCTAAATTGTAACCTGTTATAAGCATTTCTAAGATTTTTTTATTTCGTGTTAACGCACTGTCCATTGCCTTGAGACTTGTTATGAATTTTTCATGGTCTCGAAATATTTGTTCAGTCACGTGGTTCTTTAGTTTCAGTTAAATCTCATTCGTGACGATAGAATTCTGCTATGATACAGCTTTATATGCATTAGTGATTACATATAACTTATTATCTGGTTAAACTCACGTCACACATCCGCGCGTACGAATACAGAGAATTTGTGTTTTCGAGAACAATGGTCATTTTTTAATGCTTCTGATATTTAGATGCCCTGCATATAATTAATTAAAAACATCAATTTTTAAGGCAGGAAGGTTTTTCCTATGATTACGTTTCATATAATGATACTGGAGACAGTTATAAAAAATAACTTTAACAACATCGTTTCGATTACACAGTGTTCTATGCATCATGTGTACAGGATGATTCTTTTCAAGCTGACGCTATTCAGAGTCACCTGCTCGATCCAACAAAAGAAATGACTCCGAACTTGGTGTGGAGATGAATGATGAGATGGGAAGTAGGATTCGGTAAAAAAGAATTTTAGTTTCAAAAATGACCGATTGGGGTATTTATAGTACTTTACAATGCAGAAAGTGTTAGAAACAGTGGCGCACACAGGAATTTTACAAGGAAGGGGGGGGGGGCAGGATCGAAAGTCCACCATTCTCGCATCATACTCCAATACACCGCCCAACATATTCTTTTGATTTTGTCGATTTTCGGGGACAAAAAACAATAAAAAATTTATTATTGAATAAATAATTAGTACCAGTGGCGCACACAAGGGGGTATCCTAGGCTTCCTGACAGCCCCCCAACCCCCAAAGCCCTTGATATTTTTTTTCCAATTGATTACAATTCTAAGTATACAGTACGTAAAATTTAATTAAATATTTGCGATTAATAATTAATTATTAATTAATGCTAGTTATTTATTCAATAATTAGTTTTTTACAGTTTTTTGTTCCCCCAAATCGACAAAATCAAAAGGAACATGATACAAGAATGGTAGACTTTCGACCCTGAACCCCCCCTTGAAAAATTCCTATGTGTGCTACTGATTAGCACTGATTAATAAAGTTAATTATTAATAACAAATACTGAATTAAATTTTATGTAATATATACATAGGATTATAATCAATCGGAAAAAAATCAAGAGATTTGGGGGAGGAGTCCGAACCCGAGGACTCCCCCCTCCCTTCCCTTGTGTGCGCCAATGGCTAGAAATGAAGCAAAAAATAGCAACGCATATAAAACAAAAGTGAAATGTCAAGTTTTATTCACTACATTCTCTTCTTCGGCTAATTCGCTCATATTCAATATGACCACAGTTATTTGCGCAATATTTTCAAAGGCCGTCTTCATGTCACAAGGAGTATTCCACGCTGTCTGTGATATGTGTATCAAAAATGGTTCCGTGTGTTCGACGATTACAGTTGCAGCATCTGTTATCACCTCTTCCGACACAGATTTTTATGTCCTCTACCTGAGCGAAATATCAGTGACTGTTTCTTTGAAATTCTTAATCATTCCTTTAAAAGCCCCCTTACGTAGTTTCTGTCGAGTTCCAAGATCACGAGGAGATGTGCATGATTAAAATAATACAGCTACAACAATAATGAGATAATAAGTGTCGTATATTCACTTAATTCGGCTCACTTCAAATAAAAATATTCTTCGAAGATGTCTACTTGTTTTTATAGTTCAAATTACAGACGCTGTTGTCGCATATCAAAGAATAAATTAGGATTTTGCTTTCATACTCGTGTTGTAAACGGCAACTGCGCCATAAATACCCCTATCGGCGATTTTTGAAACTACTTTTTTTTTACGGGATGTTACTTTTTATGTCATTATTATTTATTATTTATTATTATTAGTTTGATGTCATTGCGGTTGTTAAATCAAGCTACAGGTGGTTCTGAATAGTATCAGTTTAAAGAAAAAAAAAGAAATAACCCTGTATTTCTTTATTAGAAATTCTGAGAACAAAAGAGAAAAACACGACAAGAAATTTAAACTAATCAATGATCAATTCGAACAAGAAAGGGACACCTAACATCAGCAATTAATATTTACGTTATAATTAAGCTCTGAAAATAATTTTGAAAAAATGAAATAATTGCAATTTATTTCAGTATTTTAAGTCCGTTTTTTTTATAGAGCTTATACGTGTATAGTAAAATTCCCCCAAAATTTTTAAATCGTATGCATGGATAACACGCCTTTTGAAGTGTGTGAAACTAATAAATAAATGAAAAAAAACATCTACTTTGATGTTAAATAAACGATTCAGTATTTTAATATCCATTTTGAACATTCAGAAGAGGCGAGAAGATACTGAAATATTTACGAAGCCAAAAGAGAAAGTATACAAAAAATACTTTGAATATAATTTTTTATAGACCAAATTACGTAATGCAAAAATCAAGTTTCAATAAAACGTAAAGCAGTGACATATCATACGATTAATAGCTTATATCGAAACACCCACGTGTGTTGTTTTCCCTGCAGTGGTACTCTCCTTCTGTGAATAAGTTTTACAGGTGAAGCTCACCCGTAAAACTCGATTTCCTATAAAGAGAGGAGCACCGCAGGGAAAACAACACACGCGAATGTTTCAATGTACAGTGATCATCTACGATTGTGTTTGCGATGTAGAGTTCTCAGATTCGAACAATTGCGTGCCTTGGCAATAACACAGTATAAGTGGAACATAGCAAAAATTTTAATTAAAATAATTGAGAAATCGTGTAAGGATATACCAGAAAAATTCACCAATTATCATAAACTGATTAATAGTCTGATGTATATTTCAGAATTAATTCATTAATTTGAAATTCAAAATATTTTAAATATTGATCTAAATTTTCAAAAGAAAAAAAATTTGGGAATTAAAAAGCGTAATTTTGAAAATTTCAGCTCGTCACAGTGTGTGTGCTAAAACGGGAAATAGTTAAGAAAGAACACATGTTTTTTCCTCGATACCTTTTTTTTTCTTTCGAAGGATAATTGTTTCTAAGAAATTTAAAATCTTGCTGAAAGTTATCATTCCATACTTTTCTCCATTATTGCAGGATATTTACCATTAATTATTAATTAACAAAAATAATTTTTTTTCTCATTTGTTATGAAAATCTTTTTAACATAATTATTTATTGTATTTATTTCAGAGCTTCAGAGAGTCATCATTGATTCCTCAGAAGGAATGAGTAAGTTAAATTCCTTTTTATTGGTGAAAAACCGCAGAAGGGAAATTTTTCAAATGAATCATTCATACTCCTTTCTTTTAGGTAAAACTTTAAATTAAAGAAAATTTTTTAATAAAAATGCAAATTTGATAAACGAAAGAGCATTAATACATTTAATCGGTTCAATCAAGTGTTTTAAAATCTTTTTTTTTTTCGTATAACATCGGCTTTGACGAAAATTGAGACGGACTAGGGGACGTTTAAAACGGTCAAGGCCATGGGTCGGCAACCCCCCTGGGCTTTACATAGATGCTTGCACCTCTTCCGATTTTTGTGCCTCTATGAATTATTCGAAAAAATAATTATGTCTTCTAAAAAATTATTGTTTTTCTTTTCCCTTTATATCTTGAAAAAATGTACATGTATTTGCATATACATTTAAACATTTGATTGTCTTAAGACATTTACTTCTGTATTATCATAAAATACGGCTTATAATGCGCACTTTTAACACAAACAAGTAATATAAAAAAAATTTTATAAGTCAATTCCTGCTTCGATTAACATAGAAAAATTTTTATTTTAGCTATTTTTTATTAAATAGTTACAATTATTATAAATATGTATATAAGTAGGAGAGAATCACAACATTAAGTGGTAATTAATTTTTGTTAATTATCATTAAAGTATCGTATTGTCATCCAAAACAATTATGTATATAAAATTTCAGTTCAACTGAATGCACGTGAGAAAAAAATATTTTCAAGTTTTGACACAAGTCACCAAAAGGGTCGCTAAGTCACCAACGTGGCTGTGTGTATTTGTAATTCTTTAAATTATTAGTTTTAATCAATTAATTTTTATTAATCATAACTAAGTTATTGTATTGTCATCCAAAATAATCATGTCTGTAAAATTTCAGCTCAATTGAGCGCTTTAAAGTGTATTTTATTAGCGATTGTAAATTCCACCAAGATAAATAAATAAACAAACAAATAAATATATATAGATAGATAATGTGTGACCTAATAGTAGGAATTAATTACAATTAACATAAATATGTAAATACATATAACAGAATCACAATATTAAGTTGGTAAAATAGAAAGCAATTTCCCTTGCAAAATCTTCCATTTTTTTCTGTAAATGGTGTAGACTATTATTTTTTGTTTGTAACTGTTTATTCAGTAATTAAATTTAATTATTCCAATAAAATAGTATATAGTAAAAAAGAAATTACATTCTCAGAAATTAGGCCATTGCAGGTGAGATTCGAATCCATGGCTTTTGGATTAGAAGTCCAACGCGCTATCTAATGCGCTACAGCATCACAACGAGCGATTTCCCACTTTAGATATGATGCTGGACTATTATTTTTTGTTTGTTACTATTTATTCATTAAAATTCATTTATTATTAAAAAATTAATGAATTAATATTTCAAAAAACTATATTAATATCAAGTGTCATGCACTACAAGTTTAAAAAATGTATTTGAATTTGATTGGATGAATAAAAAGTATGTTATTAACGATTGAAAATTTGAGCAAGATAAATATATAAATATAGAGAGAGTGTGAGCTACTAGTAGGAATTGAATAAATAGATATAGGGAGAGTGAGTGTGAACTATATAATAGTAGGAATTGAAAAATAAGATCGAAATTTATGGGTGCTCGTTAAACGCCGGGTATAAAAATGAGAGTATTAAAAATAAACGAAGATGAGCATAGAAGAAAAATTAGACTTCTATATAAATCGAAACACCATTTATTTAAAAGAAATAACATTCCTTATGATGAATATAGGGTGGTAGTTCTACAAAATGTACTATTTTTTCTAAAGCGTGGAATTATATCTCGAATAAATTACTTTAAAACATAAGAGCATTGTGCACGTACACTCATGGACAAAAAATTTAGCGCACCAAGAAGGAGTCGTCAAAATGAAACGAAATTGTTCATACGCAATGACTACTTTGATTTAAGTAAATGATTAGAAAATCTAAGAAAAATGATCATTTATTTCAGAGAAAAAGGCAAAAGAACGGAGGATTTAATACCCTGTTGAACCCCCTCTATAGCACGAATACACGATGTGATACGATCGGGCATTGAGGCATACAAGTTCTGTACGATGTCTTAAGACACTTCATTCCATATTTGCTGTAACCTTGCCTCTAGTTCGTTCA
>BMAV01005861.1:109541-124982 GCA_019973955.1 Trichonephila inaurata madagascariensis
AAAATGTGCTTCGCGTTTAGTTCAAACTCTCGTACTTTTCCCGAAGACAACCTTAAGACGCTCCTTCCTCAAGCAACTGCGGCGGATAAAGATAAAGCACAGCAGAACTAAACAAAACTAGGTCAATTAGCAGCACAGTATTCCTGTTAAATTCACAAGCGGCCATGCAGAACTAATCTCACAATGCAGACACAAACCGTCGAACAATTAAGTGAAAAAAAGCCCTAAATCACCTTGCGAACCAGGGGTGGAATCTGAAGTTTCAATGTATCCCCAACCACTTTAACATCACAGAAACGAAAGAGCAGACACCTTGTCCAAACAGGATATAACCAGTGGCGTACAAAAGGGTGGGATTTGAGATACAAACCCCTCTCACGGATCAACAGATATTTAATTTTTAGTATAAATATTTCGTCTCGGTGCTTTCGACTAATTTTTTTTAAAGATATAGCCTCTCCCATGAAAGTAGTATGTCACAGGGCACAACTTTCATCTCTCTCTATTTCGTATGTCCAATCTTTCTATAGTCCGTAATAACAATCTAGCTATACCCCCAGTAATTGAAATTTGAAAGTTTAGAAACCCACGGATACATCAATCAGTCTTACGCGGACCGGAAGTGCCGTATATATAGCCTGTCGAATAAATACCGCCACGACTACTACGTCGCACACCTAACATTATAGAGGTGTTTTTCTGTTCCCCAGATGTCCATTGTGCGGGCGTGAGACCACCTCGAGAACTGCACAGCTTTCGACTATCAAGGTGAATTGGAGAACTTAATTCTTCCAGATAATCTAATGGAGAAGTACCTAATGGCGAAACGATCAAGGGTTAACTTTGGCTAGTACTAGTTGTAATAACTAGAAATTAAAAGATTTACACGAAAATATAAGATTCCCCCCCCCCTCACACACTTTTGGTTAATCAGAACATCTTCAATCAACGGTAAAATATTCTTCTGAAGAGCGGAATGCCACGATAATTTGCTTAAAAATTTCACCTTTCGAAAACAAGACAATATCTAATTTATTTCATTTGAAAGATTTTAATTATAAAAACAAAATAATATTTTAAACAATTTCGGAAGTAAATTTTTTTTTTCCAAATCCCATCACCTAAAGTACATTTATTAATGTGAAAGTAGTTTTTATATTTGTACGTGATTTATAGTTTCGTGAGAAATGTGTACAAATGCACAAAAGCAAAAAGAAGCAATTTTTTTTTTAATGTTCATTTTTTATAAGCTTTATTAACTCCATATGAATAAATAACTCCTTTTTTCTGTTCATATTGCGCCTATTCTTTAAAAAATCATCTCGAAAATTAGTTGGATTGTATTTTTATCGTTTTCCATCATTTGATCTGTTTTTTGTTTTAAAAAAATGTTCGGTTTGAAAAAGATTTTTCATGCATATTCTAGGCAGGTCTGCACTTATGGGATGCTTATGAAAAAATATAAATTTAACTTCTAAGTACAACAAAAAATTTAAGAAGATGAGAACGAACAGCATAAAAGTCAGGAATATCAGGATTTAATTAATGTTTTGAACTTATATGTTTGAAATGACTTAACCACATTAAATCATTTATGTACTATTGTTATCTTGAAGATTTCTTGTTTCTCTTGCAGCGGACTTTTTTCCGGAATTATACAATCGTGCCCTTGAAGTATCTCATGCCGACACGATAGGTCTTTCTCCCATTTCCGAGGATGCAGAAATGAGAGGTAAGTATTCAGCACGTAAAAAGAACGAATGCTGCATATAATTCTATTTTTGATACCGTAAAAGGATAATTATAAAATCTTAATACTCTGGAGAGGAAAAATGAAATTATATAGTTACGAATTTTGGCTAACTAGTGCTTAACTTTATCTTTCGATAGTGTAAATAACTTAAATCTGCATATTTCATAAGTTAATATTACTTTCTGCTACACATTTATGTTATGATAAAAATTGTGACATTCGCAAGCAACGCTGTCCCTTACATTGCAATAGCGTTTCAATGGGAATAGCAAAATATTGGCGATACAGCCAAGTTGTAATCACTTTTGGTGACTAGGCGAACATTTTTGGAGACCATATGGATGCGTCTCGAAATTAATATGGGTCTGTGACGTCTTGACCTATGACGTAAGTGGATTGTTCGAGAAAGCAGCAGAATGTAGCCCTGAGTTTTTCTTGGAGGGCTTTTTGAAGCTTATCAAGCGGTATGATAAATGTCTCAATGTACTTGGTACTTATGTGGAAAAATGAAGTTATGTCTTATTTTTAATGTCTCATTCTATGTTTTGACTTTCATACATAACTCTGACTACAGTCGACAGGGGAAATTTATTTTCCAGTCCTCGTGTACTAAATGTTTTGCAATCCGTTTTTGCAACAGTAGATGAAAAATATAATAGACATCATAAATCCAATACCATCTGAGGAAACATTATATATGTGGCGGTGGATATCTATATGAACTAGTACCAACATCACGCGTTGACGATCGTTTTGGCGTGATTGGTTACGTACTTGCGTTCGGAACGGGAGGTACCCAGAACGAACCTTCTTCCTTCATTGGTGACCCTGGCCGTGCAAAGGAACCGCACCCTTCACGCGCCGCAGTCGTGGCGCCATCTATCCACCGCACAAGCAACTAAGCCGTCAAACATTGACGCAATTCTCAAAAGTCCTCTCACACAAATGACGCAATCAAACCGTCACACAAATGACGCAATTCTCAAGTCGTCTCACACAAATGACGCAATCAAAGTCCTCTCACACAAATGACGCAATTCTCAAAGCCGAAACGCACGAATGATGCAACCCACCAAATGACGCAACTGCTTACATACTCGCCACGAATATGGTATCGTTGTTCGCCTATTCGCCGAAACACTGGCGGGGGAGTATGTGGCGGTGGATATCTATATGAACTAGTACCAACATCACGCGTTGACGATCGTTTTGGCGTGATTGGTTACGTACTTGCGTTCGGAACGGGAGGTACCCAGAACGAACCTTCTTCCTTCATATATATATTGAAGGTAAAGAGTTGTGACAGCATCTAAATCCGGCCAAGTACAGTTTATTCACTTAAACATTGTCCTCTATCTGGTTTTCCCCATAGTTAATATTTATTTTACTCGAAAGATACCTGCTAATCATTTAATCAAATAATGTATACTTATTTGCAGAAGGTCGACTGAATTTAAATAAACTGAGTTTCATAGTTTTAGTAATTTTGTATATTCAATATCTGTTGTTTTCTTTTTAGGGAAAGTGAAAAACGTTTTGCTAAATGGTCTAATGGCAATGAGTAAGTTTTATTTTTTATTGCTATTCGTTTATTAATTATTATTTTATTTTATTATAGAATCTTGTATTGTCCTATAATAGTTTAAACAACTTATTTCTCGATTAAGTTACATTTCTGATAGCAAATACTGTAATAAATATTCCATTATTCCTAAACTCGATTAAAAAATATGCTATGCATAATTGCCCTAACTACCGCAGATATTTTTTTGTTATTTTAAATACAAAATCAGAAGAACTCTAAAGTGAATTTTCCTGCTTACGACTTTAAAATTCAAAAATGGAAGCTTTTATACTCATAAATTTTTTTCTAAGCAACAGTAATAATATCCCCCATTGGTGACATTTTAGATTGGAGCCCAGAAATATAGTTGCCTTAGGCTTGAGCTTATGATTCATTGTTTTCCTTTGTACATCTCTTTCAAAATGTGATCTTAGACTTTAGTTTAGTTTCTTGAAAGTAATAAACTGTAATACATAATGAGTATAAAAAAAATAATACAAATAAAATTAGTTTCATACCTTCAGAGGTCTTTACACTATTTGGTTTCACAAAAAAATATTAAGTTAATTAACTTTAAAAAATATCTAAATATAGTTCGTAATGGGCTAAATGGACTAAATACATGACAATCACATGATAAAGGCAAACACTTGTTTTATGTATGTATTTTTAAATAAAGTGACAAATATTACTTTTTTTAAAAAAAAGTCTCTGTAAAAAACGTAATTTAGCAACAACGAGGTGTATGATCTGTTTAGCTGAAAATGGATGATTGCATTTATCGTGATTATGACGTCACATGTGTTTCTGAACTGATTGGTTAGAAACACGTAGATGCCATTCTCATGGGACTATGACGTCAGACGAATTTAGTCCATTCATGTGATGTCATAATCCCATAAATACAAACAAGTGTGTTCCGGCCAATCAGAGCACAAATTTAAGTGACGTCATAATCAAATGATAAATGCCATCACACGTGTTTCCAATCAGTACATGTACGATTCTTCGCTCTAATCAAGGGTTGCCAGAGAAGTGTATACATTCTCATCAAAAGCCAACAAGCTGGCAAAAAAATCGCCGATGAGAGACAATAGGATCTTTGTGACTCCCTATTTGTGGTAACATAAATAATTAACACACATTTTTATTTCTTTATATGTGATCTTAATTTACCTCAATTTTTAAATCATTGAAAAAGACAATTTTATAATTTAAAGCGTATGCATACAGAAACATTTAAACATATAAATGAAGAAGTTGAATAAATGTAACTCTAAGTAGCTGGAAAATGACTCGTCATTTTCGGTAGCATCTTCAGTATAATTTTGCCATCCATTTTATACAACCATTTTCAACATTCAGTTTTTACTTGTCGATTACTTGTTAGAATTAATTTTTCTATACATGGGTAAATGAAACTGGGAATATTCTCGATTTTGAATGCCATAGTTCGAAAAATGTCATATATATATATATATATATATATATATATATATATATATAAAGAGAGAGGGGGGAATAAAAGCAATAAATAGAAATATAACAAAATAGGCCAAAATAAATGGTCGTAAGAACTTAATAGTAAACCCATAACCATAGAAGCCTAGATTGTAAGGATATATATACAGGGTGTTCGGACTTAAAGTATTCAAAGTAATGAATTATAAAAACAAACTATCCACCAGAATGTAACAAACTGTTCATCCGCGGATTAGAAAACCCTCCGAGAGTTTTTGGGTTTAGTCCGATCGGCCGCACGGGCGCGCATTATTTGGTAATCGCAGACGATAAGCTTTTTACACGGATTTAATTAGTAAAGATGTGGACACCACAGCAAAAGGTGCAGTGCTTACTTTGGTTAACGGAATTTAAATAAGTCACGCGTGTACAGCGACGTGTTCGAATAGAATGGAATGTTGACCCTCTGACATCAAAATCTATCTACCAATGAGAAATAACTTTAAAGGAGACGGGAACTTTGGTATTTCAAACTGGCACAAGTACCCTTAAGTTTTCGTGATAAAAGACACTGTTGATCGTGTCTGTGATTCCTTTTGTAGGAGTCCTCATAAGTCAATTAGGCCAGCCCAGTAACGACATTCCATTCTGTTCGAACACGTAACTGTACACGCGTGACTGATTTATATTCCGTTAACCAAAGTACGCACTGCACCTTTTTCTGTGGCATCCACATCTTTACTAACGAAGTCAGTGTAAAAAGCTTATCGTCTGCAATTGTCGAATAATGCGTGCACGTGCGGCAGATCGGACTAGACCCAAAAACTGTAGAAGGGTTTTCTAATCCACGGATGAACAGTTTGTTACATTCTGATGGGTAATTCTGTGATAATAAGTCATTACTTTTGGATACTTTAAGCCCGGTCACCCAGTGTATATATTCCCTACTATAGAGACATGAATCATTATGACTCTAAAGCTGAAACACACAAAAACAGAAATTGGAATATAAAACAAATATTAGAGTTTGAAAAATATATGGATGCTGCAGTTTTTTAAACATTACTGACTTAGGGCAGCTCTTTTGATTAAATCAACTTTTTCTCCATTCTCTAAATTAAGAATATAAACTGGGGCAAAAAATCATTATTGCTTTTGCCACACTGCACTCTTTAGGAAATTTCACATGTGCATGCGTATGAATATATTCGCCATGAACTGGAATAGACATCTTCGGTTTTAAAAGAATACAATTTCTTTAACATATATAAAATAATTTTTATAAAAGTGGGGTTTAACATGCTTTATGGCCAGCCAACCTTCCCCCTATCTATTAATAATACTGAGCGAAATCCAATTGAAAATAATGGATAGAAATTCGAAGTCCATTACAAGAAAAAGGTAACTTATCTAAAATTGCATATGCCGCGTTGAATCTGAATACAATAAACAATTTATTGGCAGGTGCTGGACTCAAATACAAATTCAAAGCATGGTATTGGCTGAACTGTAGCACTTTGCAAAAGTATGAAATTAGAAATTAGTAGTACTAAAATAATTAAATAGTACTTCTGTAAATACTACCGTGCTTTTGAGGGACTCTCTCTTTATTTATATAGCCTTGTAGGAAGTACAATTTTGTGTATCTTATTATTTTATTTTATTATACTATATATATATATATATATATATACTCGTGTGAAAAATTAAGAGAATTTGCAAATCATGTGAGGTATCTGAAAAATTAATGGACAGCTTTTAATGAAATTCTGAAAAAATATATTTACAACAGAGAAAGAGACATACCATACAAAAGTTATTTTATATATACATGATTATATCATAGTGTGGGACAGTCCAAAATCCACGTTGTGATATCGAACTAAAAATGAGTCTTTGGTCACCAATAAATTCTAAACTCCAGTAACGACCAAATTCCATTTTTAAGAACAAACTTAACTTTTATTTAAAATGGTTAAATTTAAAAAAAACACATTAAGTTGGTCAAAACTATAACAACAAAATGGTTTGACGAACAAAGCTACAACAACGTGCACATTGGAACTGCCGAGCTGCCTTTTTTTTTTTTTTTTTTTTTTTGGTGGAAGAATTATTAATACTGCGTTGAGATGACGTGGCTCACAACGATTTCCATCCATAGGGTTGCCACAAGTCTAATATGGAGGGTGGTATTCTCTTACATCCAGATAGGTTGTTGAGGAGTCCCTAGCAGTCGATCTCACCCCTGCAGCAAGGCAGTTTTTAGTTCCCAGATGGTTTTCGGAAGAGTTTGCAAGATTATTTCTCTCATTATAGTGTCTCAGATATGTTATATAGAATTTAAAGTTAGGAGATCTGTCAGTTCACACACAATATATATTAGGTGAATATCTCCACTTTTCAGATAATCGTTCACGTGTCGTGTATCCACGACAATTGCGCCACTAAAAAGTCAAACAAAGTGCTCCAAGATCTTTCTATCCCTCATAGCAGTCAGGGAGCGTTTGTCAAACACATACAGGGGAGTGCGGTCGTCGAACATAATACCTTACCAAATCATAACACCTCCACCTAACCATCCCTAATGATCCTTTTCCCTGAAGAAGGAGAGATGGTATCATGTTCCTCTAGATACATATTTGCAGAAAATCAGTGTCTAGACTGAATCTTGACTCATCAGTAAGAAACAAGGTGCTTTGCTAAAGTCTAATCCAAGGCGCATGTTAACTGCTACAAGTAGGGGAACGCAAATAACGGGTCTTCTGGAATACAGCCCTCTTTCATGAAACCTTCAGGCAACTGTAGATAGCGAACGGTAGTTCCAGTGACAGCGTACAACTCAAATGAGAGCTATGAAAGTGTTGCAGTTCTGTGTCACCATGATGAAACTGCCGAATAACTATCCTCCATCATTATAGATCTTGGTCGACCTTATCTATATCTTCTCTATATGGATCCAATGTCCTGAAACTATTTTCACAGATCTAAGGGTTAAATTGAGCAACTTGTGATTTTGATTGATCCGCCTCAAATCAACCTACAATGTTTTATCTCATTCCTTGATCAATATGTTGATGGTCACTCATTTTACCTTAACTGAACTGAACTCAGTGGCGCAACAACCCATGAGGGTTAAAGTCAACTATGCCTATCTTAGTATACGTGACCTTAGGCGCTTGGGTGCCTGTGCAGATGTTTCGGTCAAGTAGTCAGCCTGACGCGAAACCTCCAGTGTTCAGTTCCCAAGCAAGCTCGGTACTCATTTATCGACCCACTGAAGGGATTAAAGGATGCCCAGCCTGAGATTTGAACCCCGGACCTGTTGTGTGGAAGAGCAATACACTAGAACTCAGCTACTAGACTTCATCTCATTTTACATTGTACATTATAAAATTTATCCTACTCTTACGAGAACTACGGCGAAACTTGTGTTGGAGTACGAGCACACAAGAACACTTCTTGCGCTTATGTCCCTTCCACATGCACTTCTACGCAGACACGCACCTGAATGATTTCCTATTTATTAGTGTTTTTGGTTCAATACTTTTTGTAGAAGTAGACATAATTTACAAATTGTCTTATTTTTGTTCATGATTGCACATGTGTGTGCGTATATATATATATATACTTTCTACCGGAATTTCATTTGTATTTTTCAGCCGTTGCGTCAGTTGCTTATGGTAACATGATGAGGTCCGTGTCGTCTCCCGTAGAAGATTTTAGTTCCAGAGCAGTTAGTAAGTAAACTGCACTTTTTAAATATTAAATTTTTTGCTTATTTTCATCTTTGCATTTAATATACACTGAATATGACTGTTTGTTTTATGTAAAAGTCAGTTTAGTTGTCCTTAAAACACAGTGATGGATAAACCATTTAGGAGCGGTTAAAAAAAGAAAATAAATAAAATTTTGGCTTATTCAAATTATAGAAATATTTGCATTTGCGCAAAAAAAAGGAGGGAGTGCGGCATCATTCGAATTAAAATTTAAAAATCATTTTTTTTTTTTTCAAAACCTGCAGGGAGAGGGAAGGAAAGAATCCCCTATGTGAGCCATAGTTTGAACCTTAAGATACCACTGATCGTCTGGGGAAGAAAACAGGTCTTTCAAATTTAACATAATATGCTGGGACGTTTTAAGGCAAAGACTCAAGGCCTCGGCCTTAAGAAGATGACGATCAGTACAATTTTAATCTTCAGGGGACATTTTCTCAAATACTGAGAATTTCTAACTATTTCTCAACTGGCCACAGCGGTAAGACAACGAAATTAAAATACATTAAGTTGTTATGGAATTTTGCTAATTTAAAATGTAGAAAACGAATTTTATTATGGATTGCTTTTGTTGAACTTTACATGTATATGTTCCATGGATATGTATTCGCATACCTTTAGATGTATATGAATTCGTTAAAAGCGTAGCAGATGGGGACTACTTCTACATCGGCGCCCAATGCCTAAAAAAGTATTGAGACGTCATTGATTATTCGAATTCTTTTAATTAAATAATGCCAATTTATTGTCGCCAAGTGCTGTTCCAGGTTACTTCTTTTTACATCTTTTTACTCAACTGTAGCCCACGACGTAACTAAGGCAAGGCAATTACAAGCAAGTGCACTACCCGTCACCCCGCGACCTATCACTCGTGTTTGTTCGTAATACTTCATAGTGAATTTTATTATTTTGAAATAAAATGCAAACTATTTTGATTGCTCGTGGGCCCAAAATATTGTGTCGCGTGCCATTGGTTCGCCATCCCTGGTCTATAGAAAACGGCAAGAAATAGATAATACTATCAGCAGAATAAATCACAAAATATAAAAAAAACAATAATTTACTCTTTTCATTTCTATTTCTTTTCCAATAATTCCAATTTCTTTTACGAAATGTGGATCGAACGAAATACAATTTGTTTCAACCAATTCTTCTCAACTATGCATTATTTTTTATCCGTTTCGTATTGTTAAGTTTTTCTTTCTTCTGAAAATATTTAATATGCCACAAATAATGTTTCCCTTTTACATATATTTGGACTTTCAACTATAAAATCATAAATCAAATAGTTTAACATGTTTTAATTGCCTATAGTAATTACAATAAATAGAACACACATATAACATATAGATTTCGCGTAATAAATTATAATTGAGTTTAAAATATTGAAATATATTTTCATAAAGCAATATAATCAAGACAGTGAAATTTAAAAATAATGTATGTTGATTTCTTCTCAAGCTTTGGAGTATAAGTGAAAAAAAAAGTTTAAAGAATAAAATTAATTTTAAAAGAATTATAAATCTCTTGTACTTTCAGAACAATATCTTTTAAAAAAGAATTTGAAATTTATCGAACGAAAGAAAGAAAGGAACATATTTACCCCAATGTTCAGCCTTCAAATCTGTGAATCTTCATGGATAGTAATATTTAAATGAGATATTTATTTTCTTCCAACCTTTTTTAAACTCAAATATTTAATAAAAATCGAATAGCTCTTTGCAAATTGAAAAAGTAAAGCTCAAACGATAACGATGGCAAAATTTACAAAAATCGATACTTAAATGCTACTAAGCTCACAAACGATAAAAAGTCATGACGTAGTCAAGATGATGATGGGTGGGATGAAAATAATTAAATTTTCATCAGAAAAAATGTTGAATTCCTAGAAAAATTTTATCACACACACACACAAAAGACTTGAGAATAATAATATCAAATGATTCTGAATTTGTTCTGAAGTTAAGTTTATAAACAGTGATCTCATTTTTAGTAATATCCATTTGACTACTCAACTTAAATATTTTTATTCAACCAGTATATATTTTGCATGCACTTAAAAATACAATTTGGGCCCATGAATGATAGATAAGAGCACAGTTACTAATAATGATCTTATCAGGAGTTCAGGTTTGACGAACTATATGCTATTAGCTGCTGATTTTAATTTAAATGTACATGAAACATAAATCAGTTAGACAAAAGACGTAATTTTAATGTAAAACACAGCAGCAATATTTTGAATCTTGTAGTTATTTGTTTGCTTTTTTTTTATGGATACTCTCAGTTATTCCATTTCTGCAGACGATTTTGAATAATTTCGAAGACAAATTTCAAAAAGAATTGAAGCTAGTTTTAATGTAATGAAATGCGTTCCAATATCATTTTACTCAATTGAGGCTTCATAAATTCAAGAGAAAAAAAAGTTTTTTTTTAAGAATAATACTCAAGGGAAAAGTTTTATTGCTCATAGAACGAATTTCTTATTATGTATAACTTAAACGAAATACCAGTAAAAAATTAAATTAAATTAATTTCAAAAATGTGCATTTAATATCCAGAATGACATTTCTTTTTTAAATCTCTGATGGACAACTTGCAGCACTTTAAAAAGTTTAATTATTATTTATTTTGTCTTTTAGGTTACATCTTTGTGTAGAAGATGGAAAATTAAAAAATTAGAAGATTTGTCGAGCAAAGATAAGCCTGCGATACTTTCAAAAAATTTTACTGACTGTTTAAATTTTGGAAGTTCCTGTGTTGTAAACATTGCTAAACCGAAAAAATAAATTAAATAAATAAGTAATTTAATTAAACGATATTGCGATTTTCCTTTTTGAATGCACTACAAACAAAATAATCTCGTTTATTTCAAATAATGATTCCGAATACAAAATATAAAATAAACTTATTTATAGTATATTTTAAATCACATAAAATAAACTTGCTCAATTGTTCAATTATAAATATAAGCATAAAATAATTTTTGTTAAATATTCTACAAATGCAAAATGCCGAGATAATATTACTGAGTAAAAGAGCATTGTTTTTAAGAATATTCCAATTATTTTTAAATCTAATGAATAAGTCTAATTTTATATTATTTAATAATTAATAATTTTTTGAATCTAATAAATAATGGAAAAGTAATTTAAAGTCTATTCCAGAGTCTAAAACAGCACAATGTACAGAGGTCCACAAAAGTGTTCGTACACTTGCAATTTCCAATAAAAAAATAATATTTTCGACAAATAAAAATTAATATATTAGAATTGTAACTTTTTTTATGATATCTGCAACTTGTGTGTTCTTAATGGAATGACATAATCATTTTTTTTAAAATAGTATAACTATTTTTTTTTTAAAAACTAATAGTCAAAAAGCTACTAAAAATGACTCTACAAAAATCTTCATACACTTAACAAAAATCTCAACATAACTTTAAATATTGTATTTCTTTCTTAATTTAGTATTCAGTATGATATGTTTCAGTGTCCACAACAACCTTTAAACGTCTTGGAATAGGTTTAATCAGTTTTTTGTAATTTCTGCATCGATTTTCGACCATTCTTCTATGATTATTGTTTTTACTTCACATTATGTGTTTATATGTGTGTGTGTATCGTGTTTTCTTTTTTTTAAAATTTAAATTCTCCCCAAATATGTTCTACATAGCTAAATAAAGTGATTTAGGAGGTGTTTTCAGAATTTGGAGACAGTTATAGGGACACCAGCGGCCTACATTGAGAGCAGTGCGCTTGGCGTCATTATCCTGTTAAAAAATGAATATATCCAAAATTTAGGCGTATAATTTAAAATTTCTCTTTAAAATGTTTAAATAGAGCTCATGATTCAGAATACCATAAAAAAATATCAAATTACCTAATTCTGAGGCCAATTTACACCCCACGCCAGAACACCTTCACATCAATGCTGAAGCATGGAGGTGGAGGAGTTCTTGTTCATCATAAATTCATGGGATTAAACTCCTTATTTTTTCATTTACAAGCTATTATAGTTCTATCGGAACCAAAAATGTTGAATTATCTGCCATCCCAATCAATTTGCTGTTATTTTTGAATTTTCTGAAACTTAATGACAAGAATCTAGTTGGATCAATAAAACATGGAAGTGGAAGTGTTCTTGTGTGGGGGGTGTAAATCGCGGCCACAGAATGAGGTAATTTTTTAATTTTTGTTGATATTGTGAATCATGAGCTCTATTTAAATATTTTAAACAGAAATTTTAAATTATACGCCCAAAATTTGGATATTGGAAACGACTTTATTTTTTTACAGGATAATGACGTCAAGCGCACTGCTCTCAATGTACGCCACTGGTGTCTCTCTGACTGTCCTCAAATTATGAAAATACCTCCTCAATCACTTTATTTAGCCTAGTAGAACATATTTGGTGAGATTTTGACGTAAAAAAAAGAAAACATGACAAACAGACACAAAATGTGAAGTAAAAACAATAATCACAGAAGAATGGAGAAAAATCGATGCAGAAATTACAAAAAAACCCCAATTAAATCTATACCAAGACCCTCAAAAGTTGTTGCAGACACTAAAAGATATTCTACTAAGTACTAAATTAAGTAAGAAATACAATATTTAAAACTGTGTTGAGATTTTTGTTAAGTGTACGAAGACTTTTGTGTCATTATTTTTTAGTAGCTTTTTGATTATTAATTTTAAAAAAATAGTTATACTATTTTTAAAAAATTGATTACGTCATTCCATTTAGAACAAGTTGCAGATATTATAAAAAATTACAATTCCAATATATTAATTTTTATTAGTAGAAAACATTAAATTTTATAGGAAATTGCAAGTGTACGAACACTTTTGTGGTCCAATGTATGTGTTTGAGATTAGACCAATTTGTTTATCTACTTAAGTTTCGAATAGTAAAATTAAACTTTTTTAGCGTATACAATAGTAATCAAAGAAAATTCGCGAGTTTATAGAAAGATGAAAAAACTATGCTTGCCTAATATTAAACACAAACTTCGTAAAATATATTTTTTATTCCATGACAGAATAAGCAAAAATGATAAGATACTTCCTCAATAAAGTAATATGAAATCGAATGAGAAATTTATCGCTTTTTAATGTGCAAATTTTGTTATTGGAAGTCGAAGAATAGAGTTCTAAGAAATCAGCCAGTAATATTCTACTTTAAAGAGGAAAAGAACTCACATTTTTTAAAAGAAAAACATTGAATCAAAAACAAACACGGAAACGGTATTCATTTTTTCAAGCATATTTTATCCAAAAAAATTTGAAATTCAAATTAAATCTCCGTTTTTTGATTCGCCGTAATAAACATACATTATTAATTCAAAATTTCATTGACTTGATAAACGAAATAAATGTGACAAATTGCTTTAATATTTAATTGTTTGGTGCTGAGCATACAACGACGTAATGAAGAATTTGAGTAAAGTATAAATAAATCATTATAATTCGAAATTACCCCCAACGAAGAAAGCTTCCAATATTGCTGTTACATAAATTATGATAGAGATAAGTTTGGGAAATAATTCTTGATCATCTGTTTCTTACCTCAATATCCATTAACCCAGTGATTCTCAAAGTTTCCATATTCGCGACCCAATATTCAATTAAAGTTTTCATCGCACACCCCTCATACAATAACAACGTATTGAATTCAATAATAACATACTTTGACGCTAAAAGTACTAAACGACTTTTTTCTCTTAAGTCTCGCTAAGCCAACAAGTTTATTTTCCCCTGACGTATATACACGTCTTTCAGAAGAACGATCTTTTCTGCGCACTACTAACCATAAAATTTTTCCTAAGGCTTTGGAATGCAATAAAAGACCTTGACAATCTTTGGGAAAGATTTACTTATTTCAGATTATTTGCTTCTTTATTCCTTCCCCCACCCCTCAATGCATCACATATGCGCACCTATGTGGAAAATGGTTGGTATTGTGAAGCGAATTGTGTAACTTTCAATCGACAGTTAATGGATTAATTATTAGACGTACAAATTATTAAGATAAGTGTTAATTTTTGTATATAATTTTACATATGGCAATCACAAATGGGGGCACTGGTAATTATTAAACTTGTTCTCAACTTAGCAATGTTAAATTAATTATAAAATAAATTGTGTAGCACTGATATATTTATAAGTGTAAATGCATATTTAATTTTTTATTATGTCATAATGTATTTTGTTTGTTTACTTACAGTAAATTAATAATTTTTTTAAATAGTCCTTTGTTTTCGACTTTTCAATTTCCTCGCGCCCCCCTCGTACAGTTGTCACGCCTCCAAGGGGGGCGCGCCCAACAGTTAGGGAAACACTGCCCTTAAGATTTTTTACATTTCCTCTTTCTACGACTACCAACAATAAGTTTTGCAAGTACTTTCGTGATTTATTGCATGAACGTAAATATTTAATATACTTCCCTTAAAGGAGCTTTTCTTTAATTCATTTTGGTCCCTGAACCCTCCAAGACATCATGCTATCTATAATTCTCTTAATGATTGTCTGCTTAACAGGGTTAATAATTTAACTGTGACCATATTTCTTTCAAAGTTCCACATCGTCAAATTTAACAGCGAGTTATCACAACATTACGTCATCCACTTGCCCTGGGACCAATTGGCTTATTATTAAATTGTGCGATAGAGCGATCGGAAGCTTTCCAAACTCTTTGAGAAACCTATTGCTTTGAGCTGCAAAAAGATCGTTTGTGATCTTTCCGCAGTCTGTGTTGGAAGCCTTCGAAAATAGAAATCATCTTAAGGTATCCGACTACGTTCGGAACCGTGATTTTGCAAAAGCACATAAATGGATAGTTCTCATGATATTTAGTGTCACTTAGATTATAATGCATGTATAAAATTG
>BMAV01005862.1:0-34716 GCA_019973955.1 Trichonephila inaurata madagascariensis
GAGCCCTGAATAAAATTGTACTGGATTATAATGTATATCTCTATTATGTATAAAAAAATATTTCACTTATGCTTCAATGTATCTATTCATTCCAGTTCTTAATATTTAAGAATATTATTAGGTTTATTTGTAAATATTGAATATCGAGCTAATAGTTAAGAAAAATGTACTTAAAAAAGCAAAATGCTTGACATTAAAATAACTGGTATTTAGATGTAAATATCAAGGTAATAAAATCTTTCGTGCAAAATGTTTTATCTTTTTTCTACTATGAGCATGAATTGCTTTTGAATAGTAAAATATTTCTACTGAATAATTTGAAAACAAATTATAAAACCGTTTTGTTTTCGTGTAAAATATATTTATAATTCAAATATATCTTTTTTAAATGTCGTTTATTTGAGTTTTTGTCCCCAAATGAATGGAATTTATTTAAAATTTATGTTTATATGTGTATAAATATTCGAGAAAATATAAAATGAACAAGAACAATTTATTTTATTCACTTTGTAAAGCGGATAAAGTAATTCATTTAATTTGTTTTATTATTATTAGTTGCATTATTTGATAATGTGTGCACACTAGTTTTTTATTTTTTATTCTGTATTAAAACAAACCATATAATTGTATTAATTTTAAGTGATTTTTTCCATTTGTTTTTAGTTGAAATTAATTTTCAAAATTTGGATGAGTAATATGTTTGTTTTGTTCTAACCGTGTGTTTTGTACATAGTTTTAATGTACATTAATTTTTTGAATTCTTCTTAGCATGAATTATATATTAAAATAATGTCTTACTTAGACTAAATATTTTAATGTATTGAAAGGAAAGAAATGGTTCCGCTATGTATTGCAAAAACTATGTTATGTTTTATTGAACGTCTGACATGCGTATGTGGCCGTGGTAACCTAGTGGTCATGGTGAGGAACCGGTGTAACGCATTGCAAAAACTATTTTATGTTTTATTGAACATCTGACATGCGTATGTGGCCGTGGTAACCTAGTGGTTATGTTGAGGAACCGGTGACACGCATTGCAAAAACTATTTTATGTTTTATTGAACATCTGACATGCGTATGTGGCCGTGGTAACCTAGTGGTCATGGTGAGGAACCGGTGACACGCATTGCAAAAACTATTTTATGTTTTATTGAACATCTGACATGCGTATGTCCGTGGTAACCTAGTGGGCCCGGGGTGGGGGAACCCGGGGAACGCATTGAAAAAACTATTTTAGGGTTTTATTGAACATCTGGAATGCGGGGGCCGTGGTAACCTAGTGGTTATGTTGAGGAACCGGTGACACGCATTGCAAAAACTTTTTTTATTTTTTATTGAACGTCTGACATGCGTTAGGCCGTGGAAACCCTAGTGGTTATGTTGAGGAACCGGTGACACGCATTGCAAAAACTTTTTTTAAAGGTTTTATTGAACATCGGGAAGGCGTAGGGGCCGTGGAAACCCCGGGTCATGGTGAGGAACCGGTGACACGCATTGAAAAACCTTTTTTTGGTTTTATTAAAACATCTGACATGCGTATGTGGCCGTGGAAAATTTAGTGGTCATGGTGAGGAACCGGAAAACGCATTGAAAAAAACTATTTTATGTTTTATTGAACATCTGACAGGTATGTGGCCGTGGTAACCTAGTGGGTTATGTTGAGGAACCGGTAAAAGCATTGCAAAAACTATTTTATGTTTTTTTGGGAACATTTTGAAGCGTAGGGGCCCCGGGGAACCTAGTGGTTATGTTGAGGAACCTTTGGGACACGCATTGAAAAAACTTTTTTTGGTTTTATTGAACATCGGGACATGCTTTATGTGGCCGTGGTAACCTTAGTGGTCATGGTGAGGAACCGTTGACACGCATTGAAAAAACTTTTTTTATTTTTTTATTAAAACGTCTGACAGGGCGTATGGGCCGTGGAAACCTAGGGGTTTAAATTTTTGAGGCCGTGACACGCATTGAAAAAACTTTTTTTATGTTTTATTGAACATCTGACATGCGTATGTAGCCGTGGAAAACCTTTAGGGGTTTGGGGGAACCGGTGAAAACGCATTGCAAAAACTTTTTTATTTTTTTATTGAACACCCGACATGCGTATGTGGCCGTGGTAACCTAGTGGTCATGGTGAGGAACCGTTGACACGCATTGCAAAAACTTTTTTAGGTTTTATTAAAAAGTCTGACATGCGTATGTGGCCGTGGTATCCTAGTGGTCATGGTAAGGAACCGGTAACCGGAGAGTCGTGAGTTCGAGTCCTGGGGGTTAAAAACCGGTACCCCCCTGGGTTTTTGGGGTCATGAGCTCGTTGCCGGGGTGGGCCCTTTAGTTCGAGCCTTGTGCCACCGAAGATCCCCCATGTAAAGGGTTCCGATGCACGTTAACCTTTTATCTACCGCATTATGATTTACTGCAGGTTTCTTCATGCAATATATATATATTTTTTGAATTACTACAATAAAAATTAAGAGATATACATAAACAAAATACTCAACTTTGGGAAATTTAAATAGTTAGAGCTAATTAATTGTTATTAACAAAAATTATATACGCTGTTTTTTTAAAAATAAAAGTCGAGTCGTTTTCTGGTCTTTAAACATTAAAAATAAATAAACAAGACTCTTAAATTTTGAATTAACATTTTTTTTGACAAAAGGGAATTTTTAGCAACCGCTAAAAAAACGCCATCAGCTCAAAACAGAATTTCTTATAAACTATTCGCTTTCCTCTAAAATATTTCATAGAACTGTCCCATATATCTTGAGGAGTGGATTTCAAAGAATTTTCCTGCTGGATTGCGAATATACGAAAAAAATGGTTATTCTATGTAATTTAAAGGAGTGATATTTATAAGTACCGTCGGTAGATAAAGGGTTAAATTTGTCGAGGCTCAATGGTGTGTGATAATTTAGAGAGGAAGGGGCCAGTTCAGGTTTCGTCCTCATCTCTTGAACGAGGTTCAAAATTACGAGGTCCGTCCCCAAAACCTCATTTGCTTTCCCCCGGGGCATTAAGTCGATCGGTGGGCCACCCAAGACATTTTGTTGTGACCGCCTGAAGATTAGCAGTTAGTAATTATGTATCGAAATAATTCAAGATTGGCTTACAGAATGCAGACTGAGTCTTCTTCTGACTATAACTATAAACACTAACTTTAGATGAAAATATTTTAATTTTTTAATTTATTTTGAATAGTTCCGTAACAAATGCATCATTTGATATTATTATATTTGTAAATGTTATATATTATGTTTGAATTTTGCGTTTTGCTTTAAACGCTGTCTTAAAAGTGTAAGTTTATTTTAGTGCAGTTATGTAATTGAGAACATATTCTGTATTTATTATTACCCCTCAGGGGGCTCACCTTCTTTAGGTAAACACGGGTGTCACGACCCCGGGGTACCCCAGGGATCCTTCTCTATTTTCCACCCTCCATCTTGTCATCCAATTTCTTCTTTTCCCGTCCAGACCACAGACCTGAATGTTTTGGGGAGTATAGCCAAAACTGGCTCTTGCGCCATAAAACACCTAACTCAACTCAACTCAACTGTATTTATTATTAAGTTATAATATAAATATTGTAGACCTTTTTGTTAGATTTCCAAACCTACGCCACTGAGTGAGCCGCAACACCTTGAAAAAATTAGAAGCAGCTTGTACTCGGAAAAGGTTTGCCCGTCCCTGCTTTAAAGTGTAATGATAATAAAAATAAAATCTAATGTATCAATATCACAAAGAAAATATAATCGATTTTGTTTCCAATAATCTGCGATGCTGATATTGATAGTTTTGCATAAAATTAATTTATCTTGCCATTTAGTTATTTTCCACCCCTCCCTTTCCATTTTTTTTAAAGAAAGTTCTTATCTAATTCTGGAAATGCTTTAAAAAGTACTACGGTTTCAAAAATTTCAACTATTTGTATCGGTAGAAATTCAGTTCATACGAAGTGTCTCAAGATTTGACAGGAGTCTCTAGCCACCATAAATCGATGAAGGAATCAATTCTCATATGAAAGTTTTAGAAAAAAAAAAGAAAAGAATTCGATCAGATACGTACGAATTTTTATTATTCTAAAACTGCAGCGCAAAACTACATTGATATTCAGCATACGTATCCTTTCCTGTTTACCGTTTTGAGTCTGCACTTGTAAAATCATATTGCGTATTTTGTCTTGAATGGAACTAGGCGTTTATCCACATCCTTCGTCTCAGGTGGATTGTTTACTTTTGTTGTTCACTTTTTTTTTAAAAAAAATCAAGCTCCTCCCATCTCTTTTAAGTTGAAGTCTAGTGAAACGATACGGATGGAGATCTTTTCTTGGAAATACTCTCTATAGTACGTGACAAGACTTATCTGGTTATTATGTCAGTTCTCTTATGTTAGCCTTGACCATAGTGATTGAATTAAGTGAGTTTTTGGAAAATGTCATCGTGTATGCATATTGCAGTTGTGTCAGTTTTATAGCATGCAGTGAAAATCGCTTAACACGAAACTGAGGGGACTGAAATATTTTTTTCGTGTTAAAAGATAATCAACCCATATATTTAAGAAAATTAAATGTATTAGAGCACATTCTATTTATATAGATATGAATATGAATGTATTTAATAAAAATCAAGGAAACAAAAACATTCACAAGAATTTAGTTGAATTTAATACAGCATTTTCAAGTTTTTTTTAAAAAAAGTAATAAATTTTTCTTTGCGTTGTCTTTTTTAGTACCGAATTGTTCACAGAGTGTTCGATTGTTCCATTTTGTTATTCATTTCACCAATGGAATGTGTGTCTAAATAACTGCTCATATTTTTTTTCATGATGTTTCTCAATTCGGATGTTTTTGTGTGGCGTTTATAGGGAAAATAAAGTAGCTTGGATAAACAAAACTGTGTCGTGTCACTGGTTATATATATATTCCTAGGGTATTTCAAAGCCAAGTTAGCCTTCTTTCTATGAAACATGTGAAAACCTCCTCTTTCATTTCGCACCTTCTTAATCTCGCTTGTGTAGTAGGTTTTTCTGTATTTTGCTCATTCTCAGTAGGGAATCTTTTCGTGTTAAGTGATTTTTGTTTCCTGCTAAGAGAAAAAAATATGCAAGACATACATATTTGTCGGGATCGTTGTGTTATTTCCTGTTAACCGATATTTCATCTTAAACGTTTTCGTGTTAAACGAATTTCACTATATTTTATTTATTTAAAAAATATTTAAAAATTTACTAACAATAACGATGTATTTTATTCTATATGTAAAATCTATTGACATGGTTTTGAAGAAATCGATCTGAACTGGAAACTATTTTTATAAGTTAAAATTCTGAAATTATTATTGCACTGTGATTTCAGAATTAAAGATAGGGCTAGCGCGTTTTATTGCCTATTTTATTTCTATTTTAGTATAAATAGTTTTCACCCAATAGTTATATTGTTCCATATTTAGTTTTAATTATTTTAATGTGAGGATTATTGTTTTCTTTTTGGATGTTAATGTAATGAGGGAATTTATTTTATTAAATGTTTAATTTGTAAGTGTAATGCAATTAGAGGGTATTTTTGTGTGGTCAAAAAGTATCAATAAAAGATGTCAACATTTATTATATTAATTTATTAGACATCACAGTGCACTTTTTCCAGCCTCCTTTTTTCCCGATTTTCAAAACATGGCTCAATCATTTTTGTGAAATCTTTTCATGGTAATTTTCTTTTATTAAATAAATGGAGTTAAAAACTGTGATCATGAAGTGTTGCTTTTTATTACGGAAATAAGATTATGTCTGGTAAATACGGAATTCGTCGAGCTGTTTTGTCAATGCTCTCAAAAAATCACGAATGGTAATAGCGTTCGTTACAAGGAAGCGTATTTTCCTGATGTAAAGCTCTTGCAGCAATTCAGGTCGTTTTCGACGAATTGCTTTACAGAAATTCATGATACACAACACCACGACATTAAAAAAGAAGACAATCAACATTACTATGAATTTTTAATCGCCAATCAGATTCTGTTTTTATCATTAAATAGTCGCGTTTAAAAGCTTTTTGCAACATTTCAAATGTGTGTTGCAACATAATATGTTGTTTTTCCCTATCAAGAAAATAAAATCTATTATATGTTCTTCGCTCAGTTACACGTAGTATTTTGGGAAATCAATAAAACGAAATTTTTTTTTAATTAAAAATAATTTGTTTTCCAGGTGATGGGATGAAAGGAATTCTCGAGTGTGGCCACTTGTTTATATAAGTCGTAAAAAAATATTTTTTAAAAGTTTGGTGACTATTTTTACTACGTATATATTTCAAAAGAAGGGTTTTCGAAATTTAAAGAATTCATAGTTTTACTATGACATAATTACTGTGTATTGAAGTAGTAAAAACTTGATTTTTGATTTTACTGTGTTTACGCTATTTAGCATCAATTTGGTAGTCTTAACGTAAAAAGAAACACGCGTAGAAAAATGCCAAAAAATGTAACTGCATAAAAAAATATAGACAAAGCATTCGTTAATACGCTCATTTATTTTTTTAAAAAAATGTATGAATAACATTTATTTATGCTTTACTATTGTCTTTTTAATATAACTACAGCTTTTACTTGATGATGAGACAATGTTTTGGGTTTTTAGTCAGCTTCAATAGTCGTTCTTGGAAAGTTGTTTTTCACTTCAATAAGTACACTCGCAGAGAAACAACTTTTACAAGGGCAAAAGGATACTGAAGTGTGTGTGTGGATTTAGTTATTCTGAAAGGATCATCGCTTATCAACAAATTCCAAAATGAAAAAGTATAATATATTTTTAAAAATTGTCAGCATTAAAGCCATGAATGATTTTTCTTTGATTTTATCTGGTTTATTCTTTTATATGTTTACCAAGCGTTAACTATTACAAAATATGTTCCGGCACGAGTTATTGGAAACATTTTGCAGGAATACATTAAGATTAAGGTATCCGATTACTTGCGACAAATTTTTTTTAAAAAAAAGGAGATATGGAGATTTTTTCTGTGATTTTTAGATTATTTAGTATATTTTAAGAAAAAATTCTAAAATTGAAAAGAGAAAAAAAATTATTTTATTAAAATAGGAAAAAAACTGGTAAAAATGTACAAAAGATTACATAAACGGGGCACGCTCTGTACAAAAATTTTATGAACAAATTCTCAATTTTTCAATTTTGATGTGTTATTTAGTTATTCATGTTTGAAATGACGTTCAGGATAAGACATATTTTAATTTTTACAAAAACTGGAGCACTTTATCTTAGTGACTATATGAAATTCCTTTAAAAAAATATCTATTATATTCACATAAAGGACTGTAAATTTTGTAATAAAAAATGATTCATAAGTCTGCTGGTCAAAACACTTCTACTGTTATACAGAACATACACAAAAAATTTCAGTATATTATTTGCAAAACTTTTTGAGCAATCGTGGTCCCCGTTTGAGTTTTCGGAGGGGGAAAAAAACATTTCGAGTAAAACGCATTTTAAAGTTTGACATCTTGTGTATAGTTATGGCATTTGCTTTTACTAAAACACAGACAGAAAATAATAAATCCGGTGCTTTTATAAAGCTAATAAGAGGGCCTATAGAATAAAATCATAAAAGAAAATTGTCAGTTTGGGGAGCATGGTTTTAGGGTAGTCTGATACCTTAATACATCACAAATTAAGGAATATTGAATTTCTTAAATGGTTTCAATTATTTCTTTTCCACAAAAAAAAAAGGAAAAAAAGCAAGAATAAGTTGAAGAACTGTTAGGCTTTAATATTTAAACAGCTTCTCATTTATACATAACATACATTGAAAATTTTTAGTCTTTCTTTATTTATTGAATGCTTGTTTACAGGTACGATTACCAGGTGCTTTTGGAAAATGCCACGTTTTGCCTGGTTCCTCGGGGGCGTCGTCTCGGCTCCTTTCGTTTCCTGGAGGCCCTCCAAGCGGGCTGCGTGCCCGTCCTCTTGAGCAACGGTTGGGAATTGCCTTTCAGCGACGTCTTACATTGGGACAAGGCCACCGTTTGGGCCGATGAAAGGCTTCTACTGCAGGTGAGAGGAGTTTTCAATATCTTAAATATATTGTTACGAATTTTGTGTAAATAGTGTATGTAGTTTGTATTTGGATGTTTAATGCATTTATATTACTCTATGTTATATTTATTTCATGTTAAAATTGCACCATTCTAAGCAATGCCGCCCTTACGTTATAATGGCGATTCAATGAAAACTTATAGGTAAAGCCAAGTTGGCATCATTTTTGGCGACCAATTTGGCGACTTTGGTGTTGGCGAGTTCAGAACCCTCGGGATTCTTCTAGAAAGTAGTGGATCTCTCCATTAACGTCACGGTCGATGACACGAGCGGTTATATTTCTGTAAGTTTCTGCCGCGCCTATAAATATAGGATTTCCAACCACAACCAGTCAGTCTTGATTAAACCAGCGAGTAGTGAGCTTTGTTTTGACTAGCGATTAGCTCGGCTGTGCCTGTGAATAATCTTTTACTTACTTGTATTTTTAAACACTGATGATTGTGCTTGATTGCTATTGAAGGTGTGAAGACCTTCAGGGATTTACTCTGTGAATATTGCTGAGGAATCCTGTATTTAAAGGATTGGATTTTTGATAATAAATTCGCATCACTCTGGAAGAACTGTTTATTTTCTTTGTAATTGTTTTGCATAAATTTCTAGAATCCGGATGTACGTAACAATATATAACATGAGTTCTGAGTCGCCCCATGAATATTTTTAGACCGTCGGTAATCGCAAATACTTTTCAAGCAATCTCTGGCAAGATTTGGAAAATTTTATTTTTCCTTCTCCCACTCGTGCTGTTAACAAAGGATAAAAAGCGAATGGGAATTATTTGTTGCTTTTTTATGTAAAAACACATTTTTCATTGAGAAATTGCTTCATCTTGTGAAACATTCGTATTCAGCTGTATGCGATAATTATTGGTTTTACGCAACGCTCTCAAGTTAATTAGAACAGACTGCTGACTTTGATATTTGAGTCGCTAACTCAGTAATTCAGAATTAAAATGAATGGGAGATAAAAAGTATTGAATATTTATTTTCTATTCAAATGATTAATTTATTAAAAAAGAGCGTCAGACTTGAGGTAACAGAAAATAATCTACTTGTACAACACGTTGCATCTATTCAAATCTTAGGTCAAATTTTAATTCCCAAATTGGATCCACGTCAGTTTTTGTGTTAGATTTTCAAGAGTCATTTACATATTGATATATATCATCATTTTATAATCCTTTATATCATTACTTAATGTATATATGTCAAGAATGACGAAATGTCGTGTGTCTTTTTTGATATTTTATTTTAGTTATAATTAATTGCAGTTGATATATTATAAAATGGGGAGACTGAAGAAAATAAAAGTAATCAGTAACTTTGAAGAATTAGAAAATTTGCTTATTTTATGTTGAGGAGAAATAAAATCTAATACTCAAGTATAAGAACACCGGCACGTGTGTGATTACTTATCATATTGAGACTCCATATTACGAAACAAGATATCATACTCAAAATGGGAATAAATATAAAACTAACGCCAAGTAGGATCAAATGACATCTGGAAAACCGCATGCAAGCATTAGCATCTTACATTCAGCAATGCATATGATCCACATTATCAACGATAGTTAATAGTTTATATTTCATGATTTTATCTATTTTAGTTTAAGTATACAGGTCGGCAAATTGACCCTCTATTTCGAGAGGGCACTGTGTGATTTAAAGTGGGAATGCAGCAGTGGATGGGGTCTAGATTGCTAGCGGTTTTCTTGCGATTTGCAGTAGTCGCAATAAACATCATCATTTGTTGTCGAGGAGTATATTCATAATGGGGTTCTGTAATTACTAACTCAGCCAGCATTTCGCATTCGGTTCCAACTTGGCCGTCATGGTCCTGTTCCGAAAAACTATTCACGTTTGTGCAGAAAACTTAAGAGCAACTGGTTCTGCATTGAAAAAAAATCGCCTGGCCGACCTCGGATCGTAACAACGCCAGAAAATGTGGCGCGTGTGAGAAGCTCGAGCAATCTCCAAAGCGTTCAGCACTGGACAGCACTTAGACAATCTCAGGGCAGTTGCATGTTTGATAGGAGTGTAAGAAGAGTCCTGCACACAGAGATCTTCACATGCACCCGTATAAAATGGTGGTTAGCCATTAATTAAATGAGAGATTTTCAAACTCGCAGAACTGCGTGTGATGACATTTTGCAGAACATTCCCCCTAGTGCTGTTTTATTTTCATCTGATGAGGCCTACTTCCACTTGTCAGGCTATCTAATTAAACAAAATTTTCTCTACTGGGCAGCAGAAAACCCTTAGCTGCTTCACCAATGACCGTTTCACAGGCTTTCGTGATAGTTTGGTGCGCCGTTGCTGAATTTGGTGTGTGGGGCCTTAATTTTTCAAAGAAGATAATCTAATGGTAACGGTTACTTCGGATAGCTTACTATCACATTATCTAGACCAGAGGTTCCAAACTTTTTATCTCATAGATCCCTACCCATGGTTTTCGGTTTCGGGTAGACCCCCGCATACGTAATATTCAATTTTTGCAAATTTATCAAGTTTAAATATCTTTTTGATAGCTGGTACTAATACTTTAAAAGAATTACATTTCCAACTATAATGAGGCATAGTATTTAAAACCAAAGAAGCACATGTTAATGAATTAAATTAAAATAAAAATAAATTAATTTTATACGTAAGACAATTGTTGCATAAAATAACTGAGCAATAAACAAATGTTTTTAATGAGAAGGAGGAAACTAGTGCTTCAATAACGAATTTTCAATATTTAATATCAATCTAGTTAGGTTTAACCCCAAATATCCTTTGTTAGTAAGTGTCCAGTCCCTCCCCTTTTTTTTTTCTCTTTTTGAGATTGGCAATCTCACTGAAACTCCCTCTCACTAGGAAAAGCAATTAAAACCCTTCTCGTGATTTTCCATAATTCGCGACAAATAACAAATACATCCTTTTAAAGCCAAAATTGCTGACATCCATTTCTAAACTTTATTTTAAGATCGTTAGGGCCTATTTTGGTCCTATTGTAATATGACATTTTTTTCAATGAATTCATCTCGTTTACTGTGGTACAACTAAAACCTAGATCAAAATCTGAGTAAAGGGGATATAAATATTGAACGTAGGTTAAAATGTTCTGACAGATTGTCTGCGACAAATTGAGAAAATTCACGATGTCCAATATTATACTTCTTTAATTAATTCTGAAAAGAAATGCTGAAATGGTCCTTGTCTTAATAAAATGTATGCTGTTACCTAGTAACCGCAAATTAACCTCACTAAATTTAGTAAATAAATGTGTTAAATTGGTAAAACCTGGTTTCCACTAGATCAAATTTATTTTAAAGATTAAAGTCATGATCTGGTTTAACGAGAGTCAATATTATAGGCCCACATTTACACCTCATTGAACCCTAAATTTTTCACTTGCGTGGACCGCTTTCAGTTCATCATAGATCCCTGGGGGGCTATATAGACCACTTTGGGAATTACTGATGTAGCCCTTCCTCCAGAAACCAGTTTCTGGGGCCATGAAAAAGCAGAAATCTGGTATCAACAAGACAGAGTCACAGCTCACACTTCACGGCGTTCCCTCGGAATTCTGGGGCAGTTGTTTTCTGGACGTCGTTTTCTTACGAGGAGACATCGCCTGGCCCTCAGGGTCACCCGATTTATTACCTTGTGATTTTTTTTCTTTGGAGACACTTACAGGCGCAAGTGTACACACAAACATTGCCCTACAACCCTTCAAGCACTTGAGGAGGTAATCACCCAGGCAGTGGCTGCCATTTTACTGGAAATGACACGAAGAACTATGGACAACTTTCGGGAAAGACTTCGTCCATGTGTCAACTTTAGAAAACGCCATTTAGTCATCATAATTTTTAAAACCAATTAATGTATAATAGCATCGTATTTGTTGTTCACAAATAAAAGGCTTTTCTCTGTATCGTGTTTTGTTTTTTAGTAACTGCCTTTTGAAACAGGGGAGATCAATATGACGGACCCTGTACATCGTCTATTTTATATTGCTGCGATTGTGTACATAAAAACACGAATTTAGATAATCCTTGCTTTAAATATGAGGATTTCTAATTGTT
Source organism: Trichonephila inaurata madagascariensis (assembly GCA_019973955.1). Classification (NCBI taxonomy): domain Eukaryota; kingdom Metazoa; phylum Arthropoda; class Arachnida; order Araneae; family Nephilidae; genus Trichonephila; species Trichonephila inaurata. The sequence goes on from BMAV01005862.1 coordinate 12,161, forward strand.
ATATTTTCTTTAGGTTTTTGTGTTTTTTACTAAAAAACACATAAAGACGATATGATTACTATAGGTCGCGTATCTGCTTTTTGTATGTAAGAAATTTATTTTCTTAATAAAAAAAAAAACAGTATTTTTTTTAAAAAGAAACTGATGTAAAATTTTTCTGTATTTTCTTCTTTCACCGCTGTTTTGTATTCTCTCATTTTCAAAATGGTAGGAACGAAGGTAAAAAAAAAAGTTGTTATTGACGAATTTTAAGTTGTTTACGTTGGTAGCTAGCTCGCAAAACACACGCATTCTTTAGAATGATATTGCATTCTTTGATAGCACTTTCGTTTCATGCATTATTCACGATTTGTTTGCATTCCTAATACATCACTCATGCATCAGAGAAATAAAGATATTTTCTACTTTAACTTGTGAAAAAATCCAATTCTATCTTTGCCTACAAATGCTGCTCTTGTGATGTTTTAATGCTACGATATTATAAGGCTCACTTTTTTGATAATTTTATCACTGTTCTTCTTATTTTAAAAGTATTTCCACTCTATTCTTTTGAATGATTGTACGTACAGTTAAAGTCCTTTCAGCTACTATAATATTTAAAACCAGTAGCGCACACAGAAGTTTTCCAAGGAGGGGTCCAGGGTCGAAAGTCGACCATTCTTGTATCATTCTCCTTTTGATTTTGTCGATTTTGGGAGACAAAAAAACAAAAAACTAATTATTGAATAAATAGTTAGTATTAATGAAATTAATCATTAAAACAAATATTTAATTAAATTTTACGTATTATATACTTAAAATTATAATCAATCGGGAAAAAACCAAGGGCTTTGGGGGGAGGGAGTTCCGGACCCCTAGGACATCCCCTTGTGTGCGCCACTGTTTAAAATATATGCAATTGTTTTTAATGAAGTTTGTAAATTAAGAAATTTCGAAACCATATAAATAGTGGGATCGAAAACCTAGTAAAACAGAAGACGTTTAAGAGTCTCGCAGTTAGTTTTTTGTAGTAAAAAAGGGCTATAAAAAGACAATTTAGTTTAACATTACACGAAAATTGAGGAAGAAAATTAAACTTCACTTTTAAAACTATGTATTTTTTATTTAACTAATTATTTCTGCTTTTAAGTTATAAAATAATGAATTATTGCTGTATAATTAAGAGTTCATTTATAAGTAAATAAAAAGGCACACATGATGCAAGTTAAAATTTAAAGGTTATTTAAATCGGGAATTACCACAAAAACATTTTAAATAAACTTTTATTCAATTCAACACATTACTGGTGCATCTGCAATAGAACTTCACATTGAAAAAATTTAAAGTTGACGCAGAATATAATGTATGGATGTATGTTGATATAATTGTGTATTGGGATACTGGTGTGTCCCCCTTAAGATTTTCTCATTTTATATCCTTTTGCTTATGGTACACCAACGCAACTGGAATTTTTTTACCATTGGTGTACATTAATCTTTTTTCATTATAGTTCTTACAGTTGTTTTAATATTGTAAGAACTTTATTCAAATCTACAATGTTATATGCTATCTTTTCTACAACTGATGTGTCAATCCAGGTGAAACAGACTTTTTAGAAAATTTTCAGTCTGAGGATATAAAAGTTGGACAAAATGTTGTCTTCCTTCTTGCCTTAATAGAAGATATTTGTTCAAATGGGAAAGGAACTTTTAGATATATTTTAAACCTATTTTTTTTCCTTATAAAATGGTAGAAAGCATGCATTAAATAATTATTAAAATATTAACCGGTTATATTACTAAAAAGGCAAATGTGTACTATTTCTGGGGTGGAGTGACGTTCAAAGTCAACACGGGAAAAACACTTAAGATACGATAAACTGTTTTTTCTCTCAAAAAATGAAATTTACATTTTCCTCTATAGCTTTTTACGTAATATAAATATAACGTTTGCTTAGCTATTTGAAATATATTGTTTCGCTCATAAAGGGATGCCATAAAAAGATAAAAGATATATTATTAATATTTATCACTTTTCCTGGTTTGGTTGTACTAGATCTTCGAATGTTTTCATTGAAAATCAGTTTCGCAGCTTGATGTGAAATGATTGAATAGGTCACGGAATTGGATCATATTTGCTATCTCTCTTCCATTAAGTGCTCTATTCAAGTAATTAGGAATGATGCTTTGCTTCGTATTCTGGAACATATTTCTGTTCGTAAATGTGATATACGATTGATGGGTGGTACCACCGGTATTGATATACCTTAAGAATTGACTATTTCTTTGAATATGCTTTTGATTGTAAAGGGGATTAATTTATTGTATAGGTCAATAAAATGACGAAATTAATCTTTAGCTTTTCATTTTTCTGGATCTTATTATTCGTTGCTCGTGGGCTATTATTTCGGCAAAATCTTCTTGCAACTTTTGATGTGTTTTTCTTTTGAAAATATTTCTCCAATTTTGACATACATTATATAAAATTGATGTCACACTTTTGAACTAACAAATGCCACAAAACATGAAAGAAAAACATTATTACAAAGAAAGAAACCTGTGAACAGTTGACTTTCCTGAATTTATTTGCATCGAATGTGCCAGATGTTGCAATATGCTGATTAAAATATTAAGAAGTGGAACAATACCAAAAATCACTCCACCGTGGGTGATGTATAACTTTGATTTCGCCTCTATCAGAACGGGTGTAATGAACACAGATCTTGCGCATAAAAATTCAAACTACAATTCTGTATTTTCTTGCTCACCATAAACGATGCATTCTTTATCATCGAAGCATCCCCAGTCCTAATTATTATCTGTGTCGATCTAAGAAACTGTACATGAGCGAGTTGAGTTGTCAGGCTCAGAAAACTAGAAGTTGAGCTGTCTCTTAACTAGTTTCTTCTTTGTAGAATTTTTGCAAAACTTGGGACAGCCCACACCCTTGGGACAAAACCAAAAAGCCCCAAAAACCAGAACGAGATGGCGCGCGAACCCGACAATGGCGGCAAGTGAATACAGAGAGATAAGGTGGATGCGTAATGAAATATATGTAAGCAATACAGAAATTAAGCATTTAAGAAAAAAAAAATTAAAAAAACATCACTTACTTTCTTACTCCCGATCTTTTCGAGTGGAGGGTACGCTAACAACAGATTTTAAAAGTCTTGAAGGTCTCACCGCTAAATGATCGTGGAGCGCCGCCATTTTATTCTGGAGGAAAGGTCAAACATACCTTCGGCGTGGCTGGAATTTCGAAGAAAGCGTTTTTTTTTCGACCATGTTACATCATGCCGATCGTTTCATTTAGACATTCATAACTATAAACAATCAACCCTCCGTCATACAATAATTTTCAATCAATTCTTTTCTAACCTTTCGCATTCAACAAAGTAAAAAATCTAAGATATATTCCTTCACACACGCAACCATTCCAGCCTGGTTAGACAAAACAAATGAAATTCGAAATGGACGCCGACAAAAAACGAAATTTCAGAAATAGTTAGGCTTACCATATCTAGTGTATCGTAGGGGTTTCCAAGATGGAAATTATCGCAAAACCCCAAAAAAATTGCGCCAAGGGGGTGGGCTCTCCAGGACTGAACCGAATTTTTATCTGTTTGTTCCGTTTAGTCTTGCTAAGTTCATCTCTTTTCAATTGTTTCTGCTTTCGTTTATCTTTTTCATCTCTCTCTTTGTGAGAAGCTAATTTTTCACTGGGATGCCATGGTAGGCAGTTTCTTTCTTCATCTTTTTGACGTTTTGCTTTGCATCCTAGGGGTCCTAGATTAGAAATCGCACTTATTTTAGGTAGAGAAGAATCAGACAAGCTAGATATAGATAGATCAGTAGGTTGATAATCTCATGATCATTATCATACGTAAGGATGGATATCAGTTCAATTTCCCGTGTGATGTATTTCAGTCGTGTGAGGAGCGAAATCTTCAGTGAAAATAGAGAAGTTGAAGGACTTGGCTGTGAATGCCTTGATAGCTGTCTTTGCATTGACATCTGGAGGAAAGTTTTAGTGTTTAAAATGCCCTAATATTAGTTATACTATAACGAAAATAAAAATTTATCGTAAGGGGGTAGGGTGTCGCGTATCTTCTCGTGTTGATTGAGATGGAGATCTTACTGATCGTTGAGGTTCCGTGAAGATCCGAACGTAGTAGGGATTGAAAAACCTTAAAATGAGACTCGAAAGGATAACAAACTGATATTCACTCTAATTCGCTCTGGCTAATTTAAGCATTAGAACCAAGTACGCGATATGAAGACAAGACATTAAATAAGAAATAACCGTTACTTATCTGAAATAAGGTGCAACCTCTGAAACTCGCCAACGAGAAATCTAATATCCTCTAATAGCCACTATAACTCAGGCAATACTAGCGTGGCAGTATTGTACACATAATTATCTCACGCACTATTTATATGCTAATTTACAGTGACGCCCGTTTGCGAAGTGAAGCTATTTTAGTTCAAAGTGTCAATTCGACTTGCCCGAAAAAACGTATGGTACAGAGGATGGACCTCGCATATGGCCAGTTGTTATATCTATCATTTTATTATCCATTTAAGTCGTCAGATTTTGCAAGATGATTAAGCAATATTAGCCATAATTATTAGACATTTTTCATCCCCAAAACATATAAAGGTATATACTTCTGTAAAAAAGATATTGGTTCATGCATTGTTTCGATTAGTTTTTTCTTAATATCGCATGTATATATGGAGGAGGGGGATAACGCAATGAATATTGTCTCTTACCAAACTGCAACTAAAAGTTATTTTGGAACCCTTCAAAATTATATTCTACGTACTTTATGAATCACACAAATGACATGATGGAATCTTTTGATTTGACGCGGGTTGCTGGTTGGTAGATTATCGGGGCTGTGTATAATCTAACGTAATTTTCGTGAAAAATCCAATTCGTCATTTTATCATCTTCATCATGCCTGACTTTTCCCCAGTTATGTTGCTTTTATGTAGTATTTTTAGATTGTGTGTGTGTGTGATAATTTGCGAATGACTCATATAGTATCTCGTATGTTGAGCTAGTTGCGGTTGCGCTGACTTTTCATTTGAAGGAGACTAATTAAAATAGCTATTGCAATGCTTTTTATATATCTCTCTCCCTTCAATTTAACCGCAGCATTTTTTAAAAATATTTATATGAATTCTATATTAAGGGCGTAAAGAAAATGCTTGTGTGTTTTACTTTTAACATGAGCAGAGATGGAGGTAATATTTATTATGTGAACATCTCTTAATTATCTTTATAAAAAGGATTTTGTGTATAGACGATTTTTTGTAACACTTTGAGAGATTTTTTTTTTTTAAAAAAAAAGAAAGATGTGGCTATGAAATTTTGCATCATGTATGTTTTTGGTAAACAAATATCAGGATATAAAAATTTTAACTGTATAGTAAATGAGAATTTTTTTTTTTTGACGATGCATCTAGGAATTTAAAAATGTGTGAAATAAATTATTCTATATATATTATCTGAATACATGGTAAATTTATTCATAAATTTTTTTATAGCATGTGTATCTTTCGTCAACTTTCATCTCGGCTGATGAATTCTGAGTGTTTTAGTGTTTACTTTTATTTTATTAAGGATATATAAACAGTGATGTGTCGTCTATTATACTAAATTTATGTAATATTCGAGATGAAGTTTTGAATATACATTATATAATCTGTGTGAAGAATTTGAGTTTTTAAAAGTTAAGTTTTATTTGTCAGTTTAATTAATTTGGATAGTTTTAATATATGTTTAACTAAATTAATTTTCAAAATTATTATTTATGACTTTCCTAAATATTTTATAATACACATTTGTAGTGTACTTTCGTAATACCGGATGATCCTTATTCATAATATCGGATCATCATTAAATTCTAGTTGAGCCTCTGTAGAGAGGTCTGAGCTATATACAGGCAAAATATTATTATAATAGAAGCATTTTTCACAAAAGGAGAACATTTGAAAAAAAAATTATTCTGAGTTAATTTTTTGCCGAAATATTGTATTTAAATTTTTTTTTTTGTCAAAATGTCCTTAAAACAATTTTATACATGTATTCTAATCTAAGTGACACTAAATATCATGAAAATTATCCATTTATGCGCTTTTTCAAAATCACGGTTCCGAACGTAGTCGAATACCTTAAGGAGTCCTTTTGTAGTTCTTTTCAACTTCGAGCTCAGAAAAATTTAGAACATCCCCCTGAAAACAAAAGTGCACCTCCTCTCTCCTGCGGTCACGTCGGGAGACCTATAAAAATAAATACCCGCAGTTGGCTGGGTTTGACGAAATGGTTTGTGCCGGTGAGTGAAATCCTCATTGAGCAAAGAACAGCATTTCCTCTTTCAATTTTCTCTTTGGGAAGGAGTGCTCTTGGGGGTGGGGTCGGAGAGTCATAAATAGTCGTAGGAAAGAGATAGCCCGAGGCTGCGTATCGATTACTTAATTAAGCAGCCCTTTCCTTCCAGATTACAGGTCCCTGGGGAACAACTTGACTTGCCTCTCACTCGGTCCTTTTTCTTCTCCTTTTCCCTTTTTGTCTCCTTTTTTTTTGTAGGGTTGCCCGTGCCTTGGCGACGGTATTTTGTGTCCAGTCTCGTACTGTTTGGCGTGGTTGTGAGAAATTCTTTTTGTAGTTAAATTTTGAATGTTTGGGAAGAATAATCAAATAGTTCAAACGATGATAATTTTATGAAACTTATGGTGTGGGGGTGAAGAAATGTTAATTGTGTGTGAATTTTTACCGTCAAGTGCAATTGAATTTTTAAATGAGGAATAGTTTCGGTGCATTGTGTGTTTGGTGTCTTTTTACATGTGCATAACGAAAAAAATGAACGAATTTTTATTTTAAGTTTGTTTGACTAATGAGTTGCGGAACAGTCGACTTATGACTTTGACTAATGAATTAGCCACCCATCCGGTATAGTGTTTAGCGATGCTGACTGATGTGCCCTAGGGCCTGGGTTCGAATCCTGGAGAAGACATGGATGTTTGTAGATGTATAGTGTCTAGTATACTCTGAATAGCCGTCGAACCGCAAGTGTTCTCATGAGGTTGGTGGAAAAAGAGATGGGAGCCCCCCTGACCACCCCATGGTGTTCTCTCAAAATTGGTGAAAACGAACCAAATCGTATGCCACCTTCATTGTGCTCAAAGCTAGGCTTACGACAGGTGTATAGTCTAACCCAGTGTTTCCCAAAGTGGTCTATATAGATCCCCAGTGTCTATGACAACCTGCAAGTTGTCCACGCCAGCAAAAAAATAATTTGGGGGTCCATGAGGTGTAAATAGGGGTCTATGACAGTGGTTCTCATTAAACCAGGTTGTGACTTAAATCTTTAAAACGAATTTGATCTTGTGGAAACCAGATTTTACCAATTTAACTGATTTATTTACTAACTTTAGTGAGGTTAATTTGTGGTTACTAGGTGACAGCATACATTTTACTAAGACAAGGACCATTTCAGTATTTCTTTCCAGAATTAAGCAGAAGAAATATAATATTGGACATCGCGAATTTTTTCATTTTGTTACGGACAATCTATCAGAACATTTTAACCTACGTTCTGTATTTAAATGCCCTTTACTCAGATTTTGAAACAAGGTTTGAGATTGCTTTTTTTATAGTGATGCCACAGTAGATAATGAATTCATATAGTCACGTGTTGAAAAAAATATGTCATATTACAGTAGGAACTGAACAGAATAGGTCCTAACGAAGATCTTAGAAACAGATATCACATCAATTTTGGCTTTAAAAAGACACCTGTTATTTGTCACAAGCTATGGAATATCACGAGAAAGTTTTTAATTGTTTTTCCTAGTGAGAGGGAGTTTCAGTGAGTTTGAAAATCTCTCAAGAAACAAAAAGAAGGAAAAGAAAACTGGACACTTACTAATCAAAGAGATTTAGGGTTAAACCTGGTTAGATTGATATTAAATGTTGAATATTTGTTATTGAAGCACCAAATTATTCCTTCTATTTAAAATCATTTATTTGTTGTTCAGTTATTTTGTGTATTTAATTTAATTCATTAACATGTGCTTCTTAAATTTTAAATGTTATACTTCACTTGTTAGAAATTCAATTCTTTTAAAGTAAGTAGCTGTACTAGCTGTTAAAAAGACATGTAAGTTGATAAATTTGCCAACATTCAATATTAGGTAAGCAGGGGTCTACTCAAACCCAAAAACCATGGCAAGGGGTCTATGAGACAAAAAAAAGTTTGGGAACCTCTGGTTTAACCCTTGCCATGATGAATTTTGTGGGCATCGATCTGACTACGTCAGACAGGTGGCATTGGCAACAACACGCACAAGATCTTTAGGAATAAAATGCCTCTTGTATGTTACTGTAACGGTTATAACCGAGTGGTCATGGTCGCGAACTCTGGACCGGCGTTATCGAATTGCGGTCTCGAGTTTTACTGCCCATGAAGATGGCCGTGTAGAGGGGCTGATGCACGCTAAATCTGTCGAAATCCTAAAGTCCTTTCGCTTGCGTAATTTCGCTGTTTGGGTAGGAGGGGAAGTTGCATTTAATGTGGCATCTTCTTCACTTGACCATCATTCTAAATTACGAGATCCATCGCCAGCAGCTCTTGTGTTGCTTCAGAGTACATCAAATCAAATGTTGTATGTTGCAGTTGCTAAATTTTAAAACCTCAAAAAAGTCATTAGTACTCCGAAGATCATGTCTGAAAAATATTCTTCCTTGCATGTAAATTGTGTACATTTTCCCCTAATTTTTTTCCCCAAACTTTTTTTTATTTTATGGTGTATAGTCACGTATATAATAAGCATGATTCAGTTACTTAAAATGGAATGAAGTGTCTGCCTATTCTACAGTCTCCATAACTTTGCTAACATTTTCGCTACTCTTGCTGTCAATGTACTTGCAGTTTATCTTCTAGATCAGTTTAGTTTTGTCATATGTAGCCATAATTTCTTTTACAGATTTGAAAAGTGTTAAATCATTTTTCTTCACCGATTTTATCACATTTATTAAACAATCTTTGAGATTTATCTTCAAAATTCCACCCTTTACGGGTTACATTTATATGTTCACGTTTAAAGGATCATCTCTGAATATTTCTTTATACTATTAAATTTGATATCGTTCCCATTAAGATTTCAGATTCCAAGATAGATCAGATCAGAGCAGAGTGAATAGATGTAAATGGATGATTGTAAAAATGTATACGGGGAGTTTATGTAACACCTGAAACAGGTGACCAACCCAAATGACTTTGTGAACCACTTCGGAATCCCGCGTGTCGCATATAAAAATATAAATCTTTATATTAGATTCGGATCCATTACAAACATTTATTGGAGTGAATATTTAAAACGGAATGAATTATTGTTGTTTTTATTTTTTCTTATTCAAACATTGATAATCTTTTGATGTGAAAATCTTTCCTTTCGGTTGCTGGATATTTGGGGGAGGATTTCGTGAAAAGGGACGGTTTTGGGAAAAGGATTACGAACCGCCTTTCAACCCCAATGAGGGTGGCTGTGTCTTTTCGCCCCCCAATGGGGTCCAACTTAGGCCATAAAGACCGAGCGCTTGACTTAAATTAACCGTTCGTCACGATTTGGGGCAAAGGCGAAGAAGCTTATTTGAAAATGGACAAACGGGATTTCGGGGTGGCATTTCCTTCGAATCAAAGGGTTAAAAAAAGTTAAAGTTTTCCCTAATTTTGCATTTTCCCAAAAACGAAGGGGTTCGACCTCCCTATTTTGATTTGATTTAACTTTTAGTTTGCCAAAAGTGAGCCGCCAAGCTTTTATTAAACCAAGCTCGAAATGAAAACAAATTAGAATGTTTGACTGCAAATGATACTGTTTTTGACGCTGTTTTTTAACGGTTTTAAAAACTTTGAAATCACAAGCAAATGTGTCATATTTTAGTTATATAAGTCTGTTGTCTCCGCTCTTCCCCCAAAAAGAAAAAAATAATTATTTGGGAATAAAATTTATTACCCTTTTTAATTAAATACAATTTTCATTAAAGATATAATTATTCGAAAAAATTACCAATATACCCGATTCATATTTTTTCGGTTAAGGTTTTTCCAATAACATGTCAGATGTTACGCATCATACGATTACTGTAAAACTCCCTTTTTTTTTTATTATTTTTTTTTAAAAATAACAAGCGTACAAATAATGTTTAATTTATTTGTGAGTGAGATATTTGTTTTCAACCTTTTTTCTTTGTTTTTCAATTGATCCACCCGAACTGAAAACAAAAGCAAATTGATAAATTAGAAATAGTTATGGGATTGTTTTGTTACAAAACTCTATATTGAAAACAAAAATATTGGGCAAAATAATTGTATTTTGAAAATTTTTAAAACGATTGTAATGAATAATCTCTCACGGCCGGAGTTATTCAAGGGGGGCCCGTTTCGATACCCCTTTCCCCAAAGAAAAGAGTTTTTTTTTTGCGAGTTTCGCAATGGCTTTCATTTCAAAACTGTTTTGTTTCAATGTGATTTCTTGAATGCTCTTACTTTCAGTAAGTTTTTCGAGTACTCCTCTTGGGCTTTTCTTCTGATCTGTTTACTATTCTACTTGAAATATGGAGAAACTCATTCACAAAGATAACAAATAAATGTTAGATTGATCATAAAAATATTAAGTAGATGATAATGATTTTAAAGCATTCTTTCAGCAATGCATTGTTCAGCATATAAAAAAATAAAATAAACTGCATTGATTGGTACAAACCAACTTCACATATCTTTTTTAATTTTAAATTGCTTAATGGCATTATTTAAATATCTCTTTTGTCCATCTTGATGTATTATACTAAACTAATGATATCTTTTTCTCTTTGCTAATAAGTCAGTATTAATTCAATTGTGTTTCACTTTTAACCGATTTCATTATCGTCTAAAAATCATGTTGGTACAAATCTTATGTCCAGTACTAATACGAATACTTATGAATAAAGTTTTCGGTATCTGACGTATTTTTGAATTAATTCTTTTATTCATTCTGAATTAAGCTTTTTATTTAACACTTCTTTAAGTGTTCCTTCTAAAAATAAAAAATAAATAAAATAAAAAAAATTACAAGGTTGTCCACTTTGTTTGCCCGGTGCAGTTTTAGTTTATTTTATTGCTTATAGTATGCGTAAGCCACAAGCGCCTTTTTAAAAAGATATGCCATCAAAATCCTTTAAGTTAAAATGTTATAGTCATTTCTCAAATGATAACTTATCATTGCATAAATAAAAGTATCTTTTCCCTCAAAGTTTCATTATTTTGTCAAATAAAATTATTTTTCACTTCCCTCGGCTTTTATGTCTTGCTCTTACTCAAATCTAAAATGAACTTGGATTCTTTTACTGTGGTATCTTAAGTATACGCCTGTAGTATAAATCATAGATATTTTTCTGTATATCTAAATGTTTATCTCGTCTAAAGAAGCATATATTTATTTATTTTTAAAAATTACATTTGCTTGTGCTACATTATTCGTACCAGACGCATGTTGAACTTGAGTTTGTAAAAAAAAAAAACTCCATTGTACCTATCCCTTCATCAAAATCCATTTACTCCGCGAAGCCGAATGGTTGAAAGAGCACTGAACTGTAACCACAGACGGTCATTGCCCGAATTTAAAATGCAGACTTTACCATACATACAATATCTCCATGACAGTTTTATCTTAAACGCTTGTACGAACACAACATTTGACATTGTTTCGTGCATTTTCGTAAGAAACCCGTGTTGGAAAAAAAAAACACCAAATGGGTATTAGGTTTGAGCTGTTTATACACGCTGTTGCTATACAATTATTCTATGTAAGCTTTTCGTCAAACTTGCCAAATGTTGAACTGTTTGTTTTATGTAAAAATACTTTATTCGCCTTTTTTTAATAAAAGGGTTTTTTTAGGAAAAAACTGAAAACAAAACTATAAAAACTTTTAGTTTTTTAAGAAGAATGTTTGAAAAAATGGTATAATAATCTACACTATAGAGCAGATTAGAAATTATGGTAACATTTGATATTGCGTTATCACCTTTCTGTTATAATTAAGTGATGTGAAATATTATTGCAGTTCTCAGTAGTTTGGTTTTAAAGAATAATTTGTGTAGATATATCCGAATGTAGAAGATTTCAATTGCTATCATTTTACATAGTGAATAAAACAATTTAAATCAACGATTATAAGAACAATAAATTCGTTGTTAAATTTTTTTTTGAAATAGTTCGAAATCGCACTCTCTTCTAAACACCTTCAATCCCCCCCCCCAAAAAGTGATTCATTTTAAAATCCCTGTCAAGAATCATAAATGCAAATGTGTTCATTTATATTTTATTTCATAAAGCTTAAAAAGAAATATGTTGGAAATTTTAGGTGTATTACCTTTTGGAAGTGTGTATCTTTTGCTGAGTAATTTAGCAGTTTTCATGTTATGAACACAATTTTCATAAATATGTTTATAGCTGCAATAAACATAATGACTTCTAGCTGTGAAACATTACATTGTTATTAATAAATTTGCTATTCAGCGTTTTTTAGTTCGTAATTAAGATTACACATTATTAAAATAGTGATTGAATGTCAATTAAAAGTTTATTAGGCATTCGAGATTGTGTGTATTTTTATTTGTAAACTCCTTAGTACTGTCATGGAAATTTTTCTCATTTCTTAAACCGTTTTCTAAAATCTGTTCATTGTTCTTGGATGCCGTTTTCCTAAGGCTCATTTTAATAAACCGAAAGCACAAAAGTCTTTTGGAGAAGCTTTAGGTGATTTTGCCGGTATTTCATCAAATGGGATTTATTCCTGTTTCTCAATCTTTCTTTGCTAAATAAGTGGCAGTTGACTTAGACGTATGATTAGAGGTTTTGTCTGTATAAAGATCAACTTTATCACACACACATTGTCCTTTCCATATAAGACAGGAATCTCTTCATCAAAATTTGGTTCTGAAATATTCAGCGGATAGTAGAGAGAATTAATTTTGGCTTTACTTGAGACTTTTTTGATTTTTAATTTGCCGTTGTAACTAAATCCTGCTTATATCATGAATCCCGTTGGGAACTTTGCTATACACTGACAAAGCCATTTCGTACGGCCATTTCCGTCGTTCGAGCAATAGAAATTTGATCTTTTTTTATTACAGTCACTTAAATACAGTGAAAATTCGCTTAACACGAAACTGAAGGGACTTAAATATTTCTTCGTGTTATAGAATATTGCAAAAAAATAAATAAATAAATAAATAAAAAATAAAGTTTATCGAAGTTTATTTTATTTACACAGATACGTATATATGCATATACAGTCGAACCTCTATATAGCGAACGTTTTCTTGGAACCAAGAACATTTCATGATTTTCTTCGTAAAATAACCTCTATATAGCGAAGTGCATTTTCTATATAACGATTTTTTCTCTTGAGCTTCAATATTTTTTTCATCCCTGTTTAAAGTATTTCTGGACATTTCAAGTTATTCTTTCTTTCAACTCATTTTATGGGGTTTTTCAGTCTTTAACTGGTTTTATTACGTACTTGGGTCTCCGAGAGCAAAAGAATTGTTTGGGTGTTTCATCCAGGAAGGGCAACCTTTAACTCCCATCGTCCAGTTCTTGAAATAGTCTCCGTTCATTTGTAGTATTGATCAGTCGTACTAGTAACTTCGTTTCTTGTAGCTCGAAAATATCAAAACGTAAGTTCTTGAGCATCAGAGAAAAAAAAATTTAGGGAGTGGGTAAAGGCGTCAAGAAACTTTCTTCGCAGTTTTCTTTCTTTCTTTTTCATAGGTATGATATATCAAACAAATATTATTAATTTACAAAAAGATGTGAATAATTATTTTTTTAATAAACAGTGTTTATGAATTTAAAATTTGCTTTATGGGGTTATATAAAGAAAATTGAGAGATGAACCTCTATATAATCAGTTAGGTTTCTAAGACTCGTGCTTCTGTATGTGATTAAATCAGTTAGGTTTCTAAGACTCGTGCTTGTGTGGGTTATAAAATCAGTTAGGTTTCTAAGTCTCGTGCATGTATGGGGTGGAAGTTTTAAAAGCAGGTTGCTAGATCATGTATCGTCTTTTTCATTTGATCATGATTTAAAATTATGAGCTTTATCGCCAATAGTTCTCACTTAGCTTCCAAGTCACAGTTAGTTATTATGTATTAAATAGGTATGCCTACTTTTGTTTTGGTGGTGGGAGGGGGATTTCATGTTAAATTTTTAAAATTTACTATTTTTCAATTTTTTAAAAAAATTTTCATCCAAATATCTTTTAAATGCTATTTTCATCTTTTTTTATTATTGTACTATAATCTCTTTTTCACTCTTTAGTAAGCATCTAAAAATCGGACAGACCAACCATCGTTGTGAATTAAATGTCTATCATTCCAATGATTCTCTAGTCAGCATTCCGAAAGCTTTGAAAACCTTTTCATCCCCGGTTGTTACGACATTTATTTTAATATCCCCATCAACACCCGCTTCTCATTCTAAAATTGACATTGACACGGTTAATTAATATTTATTCTCGCCACTCGTTCTACTGAAAAAACATTTTCCCATCCGATTTCTGAGTGGGGGAAAACGGGAAAGCGAAAAATCCCTCTTTTCCCATTTCCTTTTCCTGCGTCCTCTCATAAAGATAGTCGGGAATGGCCTGCAGTCGTTCTATCGATTACCTAATTGGGGGCCTCCCTTCCCCCAAAAAAACCCCAAAAAAGGGGGAAAAAAAAATTCCAAAAAAAAAAATTTTTTTTCCCTTTTTTTTTTTTTTTAAAATTGTTTTAAACCTTTTTTTTTTTTTTAAAAAATTTTTTTTTTTTTTTTTTTTTTTGGGTTTAAAAAAAAATTTAAGGGAAATTTTAAAATTTTTTTTCCCCCTTTTTTTTTTAAAAAATTTTTTTTTGGGGGGTTGTGGGGGGGGAAAAATTTTTTTTTTTTAAAATTTTTTTTTTAAAAAATTTTTTTTTTTTAAAAAAGTTTTTTTCATTTTTTTTTTTAAAAAAAATTTTTTTTTTAAATTTTTAAAACCCCCAAAACCCAAAAAATTTTTAAAAAATTTTTTTTTTTTTGGGGGGAATTTAAAAATTTTTTTAAA
Source organism: Trichonephila inaurata madagascariensis (assembly GCA_019973955.1). Classification (NCBI taxonomy): domain Eukaryota; kingdom Metazoa; phylum Arthropoda; class Arachnida; order Araneae; family Nephilidae; genus Trichonephila; species Trichonephila inaurata. The sequence continues at coordinate 27,278 of BMAV01005862.1, forward strand.
TTTTAATTTTTTTTTTTTTTTTTTTAAAAAACCCCCCCCCCCTTTTTTTTTTTTTTTTTTTCCCCCTTTTTTTTTTTTTTTCCCCAAAAAAAAAATTTTTTTTTGGGGAAAACCAAAAAATTTTCCCCCCTTTTTTTTTTCCCCCCGGGGGGGGAAATTTTTTTTTCCCTTTCCCCCCCCTTTTTTTAAAATTTTTTTTTTTAAAAAAAATTTTCCCCCATTTAAAAATTTTCCCCCCCCTTTTTGGGGGGAAAAAAAAAAAATTTTTTTTTTTTTTTTCCCCTTTTAAAAAAAAAAGGGGGGGGGGGCCCCCCCCAAAATTTTTAAAAAAATTTTTTTGGGGGGGGTTTTTCCCCCCCCTTTTTGGGGGGTTTTTTTTTTTTTGGGGGGGGTTTTTTGGGATAATTTTTTTTCCCCCCGGTTTTTAAGGAAAAAAAAAAATTTTTTAAAAAGGGGTTTTTTTTTTAAAAAATTTTTTTTTTGGGGTTTTAAATTTTTTTTTTTTTTTTAAAAAAAGGGAAAAGGGAAAAAAAAATTTTTAAAAACCTTTTTGGTTTTTTGGGGGTTTTTTAAAAAATTTTAAAGGGTTTTTTTTTTTTTGGGGAAAAAAAAAAAATTTTTTTAAAAAAAAAAAAAATTTTTTTTTAAAAAAAAAAGGGGGAAATTTGTTTTTTTTTTTTTTTTTTAAAAAAAAAAAAAAGGGTTTTTTGGGGGGGGGGGAAGGGGGGGTTTTTTTTTAAAAAAAAAAAAATTTTAAAAATGAATAAAAAATTTTAAAAAAAAAAAAAATTTTTTCCCCCCCCCCTTTTAAAAAAACCCCAAAAACAAATTTTTTAAAAAATTTTGGAAAATTAATTTTTTAAAAATTTTTTTTTTTAAAAATTTTTTTAAAATTTTTTAAAAAAAATTTAAATTTTTTTTAAAAAAAATTTTTTTCCCCAAAAAAAAAATTTTTTTTTTTTAAAAAAAAAAAGGAAAAATTTTTTTTTTTTATTTTTTTTAAAAAAAAAAAATTTTTTTTTTTAAATTTTAAAAAAAAAAAAATTTTTTGAAAATTTTTTTTTTTTTTTTTAAATTATTTTTTTTTTTTTAAAAAATTTTTTAAAAAAAATTTTTTTTTTAAAAAAAAAAAAAAAAAAAAAAAAAAAAAAATTTTTTTTTTTTTAAAAAAATTTTAAATTTTTTTTTAAAAAAGTCAGTTTTTTTTTTTTTTTTAAATTTTCCCCCCAAAAAAAAAAAGATGTTATAAACAATAAAAAAAATTTTTTAAAATTAAAAATATTTGTAAAATTTTTTAAGACATTTAAAAGTTAATGCATCTATTGTTTACATTGCATCTATTGCATCTATTTATTTTTGTAGATCGGGGTTCGTAGATTTTATGCTATCAGTTTAAAGAGTAAAAACAGTTCTTTAAGAACGATGAAAATTTATCGTAGAAAAAAAATCATTTAAGTACAGGGTACAACAGAAAAATTCAAAGAATAAATTCCAGAACGTCCTCACACTTTTTACAGCGCCCAAACATTCCTATCAATTGTTCAAAAATACGAATACGTTATATGAAAGATTGTTCGCAATCAATCGCTCGATCGTAGTAATTGACAACCATGCAATCGTAGCCTTCAATAACAGAAGCAATACTGACTCAGTTTTAGCGAGCAGCTGTTATATATAAGCTACATGAATCTTTTTCGAAAGATCATGTAGTGGTTTTTACGTCATAGATCGTGATTTTAATTGATTTCTCCAGTATTTCCAGAAGTATCCATTTGATAGAGCCAAGTCTCCAAAAATGGTCGCCAACTCGCCAAATTTAGTAGCCCAAAATGATGCCAAGTTGGGTGTATCGCCAAATTTCGATTGAAGCGCCATTATAATGTAAGGGGTGGCGTTACTTACACAAATTACAATTTTTATCATAATGTAAATACAACAGAATTTATCATTAATGTATTAAACATCCAGATATAAATTATTTACATTATTTTACACAAAATTCGTAACAGTAACTTAAATTGTTGAAGGTTATTTTCTAATACATATAATATAAAATTTAATCATTGAATAATGATAATATATTATTTCAAAAGATTTTTCCTTACAAATTATTAAAATTATTTAATTATTATAATTATTTATATAACTATTTTATTTTGTCTTTGAAATTTTCTTCTTGCGGGCCAAGAAGTTCTTTTAATTTTTTTTCCTTCTGTTATATATAATTTCTAATATTCCTTTTTAAAGGTTTATTTTTAAAAAAAATTAATAACTTTTATGTAATTGTTTTATTTTTTCTTTAAAATAAACTTTCATTTATAACTGATTTTTAAATAAAGCTTCCTCTATTCTCGTTTTAAATTGAAGAATGTTTTTTTTTTTTTTTTTTTAAGAAAAAATTCGGTTTTAGTATCAAGTACAGAAATCTATTAATTTATTCACGTTGAAATCGAAAACATTTTCTGAAAATAGCACGTTTCAATTAATAAGTGTTGCTGAACAAATTTCTACATCAAATGATAAAAAAAAAAGAGCAAGAGAGATTCAGACGCAGGAGTTAATTGAGTTAATGGTTGCTTGCATATTAAGTTCGTCTCAAAGCGCACTTCGATCTCTCTCATCTGTGTCGATGGTGAAGAATAAAATTTAAAAAATTATAGTGAAAAATAATGTAAATAAAATTATCCACTGTTACTCACCAGTGTAAACTACACCGTATTAACTCAAGAAAAGTGCAATAATTTTTTTAAAGTATTTATGAAGACTAATTATAATTGGCGAGGAAATATCACAAGAGGCCACTGAGGAATTCACAGTCCCTGAAATAAATTTCAATTTGATATCGAAGCATGCGAAATAATTAAATTCATTTGGTGCGAGATTTAGGTATATAAGGGAAAAAATTAGTTCGAGTTGTTGTTAGATGTTTTGAATGGTGGAATGATCATTTGGGATTAATATTTAAACTAGTCTTATTTAGTAAACAATAAATAATTCTAATTGGTTATTTTTGGTTGTATTTAATTAATCTGCCAAGGGATATCGAATTTTTTGTGTGAATTATTCAGAGAATAACGGAAATCGTATTATGTATATATTTACCTAAAAAAATAAATAATACCTCTTCTCCTAAAAAATTTATTTCGAGAATTGTTTTTAAAGGAATCTTTTAATAGGTGAAATTCTGTCATGTTATTATCTTAAAACAACTTTCCAAATGTCATTCCGTTTTTACCTATCAGGGAATTGCGTTCTTTAAAATCACATTTTATTTTTTGGATTTTTTTTTTGTATGTTTTGTAGTTTATATTTTGTATGTATAATGTTTGTGGTATTTTCTCAATCCCAAATTTGTTTAAAATGTACCTAATGCGAACGGTAAATTTAAACTTTATATTTTTGCAAATTGTACGTATTTCATCCAGCAGATATTATTTTAATTTTGTTGATGTATTTGTAATGTGTCCATTTTCTTTTCATTTTTGTTTATTTGTTAAGGTATCCGACTACGTTCGGAACCGTGATTTTAAAAAAACGCATAAAGGGATAATTTTCATGATATTTAGTGTCACTTAGATTAGACTACCTGTACAAAATTGTTTTAAGGACATTTTGTCAAAAAAAATTATTTAAATACAATATTTCGGCAAAAAGTTAACTTAGAATAATCTTTTTTCAAAATGTTCTCCTTTTGGGAAAAATGCTTTTATTATAATAATATTTTGTCTGTATATAGTTCAGACCTCTTTACAGAGACTCAACTATGATTTTTAAAAAATTCACATTATTTTCAGAGCTACGACCTATTTCAATAACTATCGGCGTTTTTTTTCTTAAAATTTCTCCCCTCTGTAGTCTTAAAACATGGATAAATCCGCCTCTAAGCTATATGTTTCAAAAATTCTAGTTGAGCCTCTGTAGAGAGGGCTGAGCTATATACAGGCAAAATATTATTATAATAGAAGCATTTTTCACAAAAGGAGAACATTTTGGAAAAAGGTCATTCTAAGTTAATTTTTTGCCAAAATATTGTATTTAAATAATTTTTTTTGTCAAAATGTCCTTATAAAACAATTGTATGCACATATTCTAATCTAAGTGACACTAAAAATCATGAAAATTATCCATTTATTCGCTTTTGCAAAATCACGGTTCCGAACGAAGTCGGGTGGCCTCGGTAGCCGAGTGGTATAGGTATCGGATCGTGACTTGCCTTGTCACGAATTCGAGCCCAGTACCACTAAAGACCCGCCGTGTAGGACAGTGATGCACGTTAAATCTGTCGAGAGCTGAAACGTTCTCCCGTTGGTGTGGTAGTTAGGAGAGGGGGGTGCCAGCACAGGTGTCGTCCACGTCACTTGACCATGGTTCAAAATTACGTGGTCCGTCGCCTAAAGCCATCGTGTAGCTGAACATTGCAACGTTAATATTCAATCAATCAATCAACCGAACGTAGTCGGATACCTTAAATAACCGGATTGAAAAGAACTCATAAGAAAGTTGGTGTCAATTTTCATTTTAACTAAAGTTGTACAAATCCTAAATTGAACTTTATATATACCACACCTCTCTCTTAATAAAGTTTTTTTTTATTAAAAATATAACAAAATATGAGATTTCTGTATGGAGTTGGGACAAATTAAGGGAAAGGGGGGTTTGGGATGAGTGGACATTTAAATCGCAGAAACATAGCTTAGTGTGGAACGTCACTCTTTAAAGCAACACTAGGGGGACATTGGCGACGGACCTCGAGATTTTGAACCTCGGTTAAGTGAGGAAAATATTCCCTGAGTTGGTACCTCTCTTCTAGCTTCCATACAATTCAAACTTCGAGACAAGGGGTCGGCAACTTGTGGCACATGGTACAGTTCTCAGCGGCACTATGCACTACTCCACACATTTTCCATTTTTTTAGTGGATGGAAGTTGATGAATTTGTAATGAACTTTTTTATTTGAAAAAAATCTTTAGAATTATAGACATATACAGAATTACGAAAAAATCTGAAAGATAACTTTTAATATAAATTTACAGCCATTTTTGTAAATTATTGAATGTCATTGCTGGAGAGATTTAATTGTTTGAAGAGAGAGAGAGAACGTTGCATATATGTACGCTGCCTTTCACTTTTGGTTCTTCATATCTAAGTAAAAAAGCTTTCCTTTTAAGAATAATATTTCGAGTCCGCAAAGAAATTGTTAAACAAATGAATGCTCAGAATGGTGTCAAATTGAACGTCACACATTATACCCCTGATTTTGCGACATATTATAGCGGTGCAAGCACTAGGTTCGCATTAAAATTTTTACTTCTCTTTTTATTTAACTATAATGAAGGGAAATACTTATATTTTATGTTGTCTATTTCTTATTTTAATAAATATTTTTAAATATTCGTAATATGTACAATTGTAATTTTTTTTTATTTTCACCCTACTACCCTAAAATCATAATTTTTTTCAAAAATTGAAATTTTTTTTTTTATGATTTTTATTTATTGGCCATTTTAATAGCTTAATAAAAATACCAAGCTTTTTATTTTCCATTCACACTAGAATAAAAACTGCAAGTGTTTTAATAAAAGAAGATGCCACATAACTTAACACAAGATGTCAATCTTTAAAATGCGTTTTACTCGAAATTAGTTTTTTTTTCGAAAAACTCAAACGGGGGCAGCGATTGCTAGAAAAGTTTTTAAAATAATTTGCTGAAAGTTTTTGTGAATGTTTTGTATAACGGTAGAAGTGTTTTGACCTTCAGATTTATCAATCACTGTTTTATTTCAAAATTTACAGTCCTTTATGTGGATATAATCACTATGTTTTTTTAAGCAATTATATATATTCACTAAGATAGAGTGCGCCACTTTTTGTAAAAATTAATATATCTATTATCCTGAAGGTCATTTCAAACATGAATAACAAAGTAACACATTAAAATTGAGAATCTGTTCACACAAAAATTTTTTGTACAGAGCGGGTCCCGTTTATGTAATTTTACATACATTTTCACCAGTTTTTTCCCCTTTTAATAATAATAAATTTTTTTCTGTTTTCAATTTTACGATTTTTTCCTTAAATAAATCTAAAAATCACAAAAAAATCTCCGTATCTCCATTTTTTCAAAAAAAAAAAAAGTTGCTGCAGGTAGTCGGATATTTTAAAGCATATCTTTAAATGATGCAACATTAATGTGCATAATAAATCTGTAAATCTATATTATTGACCTCTGATCTCTAACTCTACATGTATTTTCGTGGGAATCGAATTTTTTCAAAAGTGTTTTACTGTGTGACACGCTGATTCATATTGGTAAATTGGTTTGGCACACCACAGCTAAAAGGTTGCCGACTCCTGTTCTAGACTTTGAACCTCGACAAATTTAAAATGCATCAATCCCTGTACAAGGCAGGGTTTCAGTGGGACTAGGTTTCTGATCCGCGACTAGTTGACGCTAGCCATCGAGTGCGACCATGACCACTCAATTACCGTTGCCACAGATTTGTGTGGAAGTAAGGAAATATATATGTCTTAAGTTCAGTTCCTTCTTCCTAAATTTGTCATGATTCCAAATCGCGACTTTAAATGTATAATTGAAAATATAAAAGCATAAAGATAATTTTTAAAAAAAAGTAAACTTTGTGGAATAATAAGCGATTTCAACCATATGTATTCATTTCAAATTTTTTTAATGCACCGTGTCGACGCCCGACGTCGATAGTTTCAATAATATTTCATCCTTCTGCGATCTAGATAAGAGATAAACGTATCGGCATTTTCAAAGTTAGCTATCGGAAAAAACATTAGCTTGTTTAAATATCTATTTCCTCTTTCTTCGGTCCGTTGAACCACATTTACATAATGCAGTTTTTCTTTCTTTTTCCTCACTGGAGTAAGTGAGAAGTATAATATTACGTAAAAAGTAAGCTATTATTTCACTTGATGTTGTTTACACTCCGCCTTTTCTGAAAATAAGTTCATATGTATTGCACTTAGAAGAGTAAATGTATGCTGGGAATGGAATGAAACGGAAAAAGCAAACGGAGTTTTAAAAAAATGATGATTGCGTATTGTTCTCTTCTCGATATTGGTCTCCCTCTATTTAAATAAGGATTTGAATTATATTTCAAATACCGTATATATATCCGTGTGTAAGCCGAGAATATTTGAAACGTTCTAAAAGTGAAAGTAGGTGTGTGGATGTGGGGAGGGGGGTTCAATTCAGATACAAATCCGTCAATCTTAGAGAAAATTGTAAGCGTCTGAACATGCGCAAACGATATTAATCTAAACCTTTTTAGTGTTTTGAATGGAGCTTTTTTCTAAAAGTAGAGAGAAAAGTCGCATAAATTCTTCAAATGTGGTGTATGAATCAGTTTCCGAATAGTTCGTAAAATTATCATATACTCAGGGGTGTTATTGAAAATATCACCCCCCCCCCC
>BMAV01005862.1:41971-62394 GCA_019973955.1 Trichonephila inaurata madagascariensis
AATGAGTTATGGGGTAGTTTCGATTTTCTTTCATTTATGACCAAGCCTCTCTCTCTCTTGTTTACATTCTACTATAAAAAAATTGATGGCAAAATTTATAGATATGATTACTTGATTGTTAGAAATTAAAAATTAAGATAAATTTTTATAGTACATTGTTCTTAAATAATTGAGTCTCTTAGTGCAGTGGGCTATGACCAGGCCACTCAGAAAAGGCCGGCGGGCCACTTCGGCCCGTTGACCACGCGTTTAATATCACTGCTATAAAGCCAGCTTAACCCTACTTCACTTTCGTAACTAAGTGACAGTTAAGAAAACACAATTGTCTTCCATTTTGGTTAATAGAATTTTCTTCACCTACATTGAATTTTGTTCTCGATTAACGATTTCTGAATTTGGGCTATGTCTGTTTTGTTGGATTGTAATTTTTTTCATAATTGTGTGTGTATTTCCTTAGACTTTTTTCTTCTTTATATTCTATCGTAATTAAATGAAAGGGTTGTCTCTTCTTTGTGTTTTTCTTTATTCTATTAAATTATTTTTGCAAGTAGAACGTTAATTTGCTTTTTTTTTCTCTTGCTAACGATGGTCTTTGGCGGAGGAAAAAGAATTCTGTCTGAAAGCTTTCATTATCCCGTCTCCCTGTAGTTTCAATCTCTTCTTTTCTCTTTCTTAGTCTCTCCATTCCCTTCATATTACTTTACTTTTAATTTTTCATGAATTTTGACTCATAATGACGTGCGCGGAGAATTTTAATACAACTTCGCTGTGTTACGATATTAAAAAATAATAATAAATAAATAAATAAAAATATGCTTTGTTTTTGTTTGGCTCAATGAGAGAATTTTCATTAAGTTTTGAAATAATACCTTTTTTTTAATATTACTTCTGTATTTTAATATTTTAAAAAAATTCCCCGTCTGCTACAAAGTTTTTCTATTGAATTTTTCATTTTGTTTTAGTGTTTTATTAAGAATTAAAGTGAATCTTTTTGTATTAAGTCGCGCATGTATTCTCTATTGAATCCAAGTAACTATAAATATCACATTTTTTTTTATGTTGGTTATTAAAAGAAGAGTATATATTTGCTTAAGTCTCTCTCTGAAAATTGATTTAATTTCGTTTTATTTCAGTTTGCTTTGTAAATAAAGCTTTTAAAGAGAGTTTTATGTTCATTTTGTGGCTTAGTTTTTAAAAATATTATGCAGCTGTTTTTATTTTATGTATTTGTTTATTTGCAAAATATGCTGTAGTATTGTTCTTTAATGTTAGAAAAAGTATTACTGTTAATAAAATATAATTAATGTTTATTTTTAAACAAATTATTTTTTGCCGGAGAAAAATTATTAGATTTAAACAGCGTTACTTATTTTTATATTTTTAAAATTTTTCCAAAAATAGAGACTTTTTTGAGAGAATCTGAAAAGTTATTTTTTAAATATCATTTGAAAATTCACTCTAATTACCATTACTTCATCCTGTTTCATTGAGACATTTTTTCCACCGACGTCAAATTTTTATCGTTAAAATTATGAAAACACAGTGTATGTAGGAGTTAAAATTATATTTTGAATTATACTTTTTTCTCTTTTAAGAAAAAATGAAATAGCGAACAATCATCATCAATCATTGTGTCACTCGTATTTAACTAGTATGCGTGAACTTCAGACTTAAGTTGATATCCTGCCTTTTGAGTTTTTTTAATAACGACTTGCCAATTTGCCCTTAATAGTACTGTGATTGCATATTTTTAAAGCTGAAAGCTTTTATAAGTTAGATTTTAAGAAGTTAAGTTAGAATTTTCCACCACCCCATTGTAGTTAAGTGTGGAAGATGGGAAGATCTGTTTTAAATTCAGAGTATGAGTCTTGATTTTTCAAGAAATGTAAAATTGCAACTGTTACTTGAATTAAGATTGAACTGTTATTTCAGTGGTACTCAACCTTTATTTCTGCTGGGCCGCATATACAGATGTTAGCTATTTCACTCCGACCGCAAACATTTGTTAGCAATTTCACGCGGGCCGCGTCACGAGAATAAAGAGGTGGGCGGTGGGGGCTATAATGTGGAAAATTGATTAAAATATTTTAACTCTTGATTTGCTTTTTTTAATTAAATTTTTTTTATTTTTGTCACTAACACTGAATTACAAGCTTTTAATAAACATTCCTTCACACTTTCTGCATCAGTAAACGGTTTAATATGATTACCAATAATATAGTAAACTTTATAGGATGTCTTTGTTACCCCCTGTGATATTACAACTGACAAATCACTTTGTTGCTGTTGCAAAGATTATTCAAGAAATCCCTATTTATTACCTCTTGAAAGAGATCTGTCATTGAATGATTCCTGTTTATTGGTATTTTTTAAATACAGCACTTTCGTGACTAATCAAACAATTACTGGTCCATATTTGTTTTTCAGCACAAAAGAGTTAACCTTCCAATCGTCTTGAAACGATGTATTTTCTTCGAATATTTTTCGCTTGCAAGATATGAAAGATAGTTAAAAATTAGTTCCACCCATAAAACTGTCACTACTTCACTGTTGTCACTAACCGCAACCGTTACAAATAAAAAAGAATATCAATTCGCACTCTTACGACATTGACAGTAAAAAACAAAATTCCTTGTTTTCTGTCTGATTTCTTGACACCAAATTTTTAAGTATTCTCAAATAAGTTAATTTTCCAGAGCAATGGGCACTGACCGGGCCACTTAAAAAGGCTCGGTGGGCCGCAGGTTGAGTATCGCTGTGTTATACCATTTGCTTGATTTTACTGTCTCTTTACGGTTTGTCTTTCATCTTTCTTTAACGCCCTAACCGAAACATATCAATTTCTTAGCATTCGAAATTCAATGAAATCCTCAAATTATTTCTATTATAGTTATTATGATAGCAGTTTTATAATAAGTATAACATCCAAAACCTCGTGATTTTCTGTTTATTCGAGAATTACATTGTCATTGACGCCAAATCATTGGTTACCAATTGTCTTTTTTGTGACATATAGTTTTATGCCAATTAATAGAGTATTTTATCGGATTTTGTTTTTCCATTAACTCTTGTTGCTAATCGTATTCTTAGCTAATACTATTGTTAATTAATCGTAAAACAAGTATAAAGAAAGAAAAAAAATTTTTAGTCAGTTACTACTTAGGTCAACAAAGGAAAATTTTATTTTAGTTAATTAAATTTAGTTAATGAATTAATATTTGAAAAAAAAATGTATTTGAACTTGAATGGATGAGTAGAAAGTATTTTAATTAACGATTGATAATTTGAACAAGATATATATAGATAGATAGATATATAGATAGATAGATAGATATAGTCCGAGGTTGCACTTGGGATATTTTATAAATTTTTATTTTATAATTTTTTAATTTTGTTTGAAAAAGTTAGAATTTTATCTTCTACATTCGCCATTGATAATTTGAAATAAGATTCATATAATTTCGGTTTTTTAATTGATTATTAAGTTGTGATTAAATTATAAATATATATTTATATATATTGGGAGAATGGGAACTAAAATGGTAGGAATTCAATAACAATTCGAAAAAGCGAGCAAGAAAGATGCCTCAAAAACGTAATATATTTCCATGGGAAAAAACTATACTTTTTCTATTCTCAAATTAAGGGGAAAAAAGTATATATTAACCTTTTAGAGAAGATTGACGTGTTTAAATAAATATTGAAAATGAGCATGGAGGTTTTTTTTTTACATTTATGTCCTCTGGATCAAGAATCTTATTGTTTCTTTGGCAAACAAGATTCTTTTTACTACTCAGATTTCTACTTCAGGCGAATTCTAAAAGCAATTTGATCACATTAAATGAGTTCATTTATCTATTATTCAGAATTTTGAAATAATCAATGTAGAACACATGCAATTCTAGACACCGTCGTGTTGGATAAAATTGAATTCGGATTTAACTTATGCTCCATTTGAAACATCTGTTACTGCCATCCCCAGCGAAGAACGTTTTCCCGATTTGTCTCCGGATATTTTCTTGTCTGTTTTTATGCTTGCTCACTCCAATCGGCTTATGGTATTCGTAACTGGATTTATCGCGTTCTCAATTTATCAAACGTCCGAGAAAGCTGACTGGATTTTTGCGTTGGATAATTTTGTCATTTCGCAAGTTTTCTCGTCCCTGTACCTTGACGAAGTGAACAGTCAGTAGACAACTTGGAGACTATTTTTACGCTTTGGTGCGCACTTTTTTTCCATCGATAATATAGACATTTAGAGAATTGTTCTTGAGTTTCATTTTTTTTACGTTTAGACAATACTTGATATATACTGTCTGGGTTGTTTTTTCACGGAATGAGTATATAACCCTTGGAATCTTTGTGTATCAATAGATACTATTCTTGACTACTCTTGCGTAGGTGAAATATTACAATGTGGGCTTTTGGAATCAATTTATTTACATGTCTGCTAGTATTGATTTTCGTATTATAGACAGGTTTTGGGGAGCGATAACTTATACTATTAAATTTATTATAAATTGTTTGTAAGCTATTCGAAGAGAAAGAGAATTCTTTTGTGGGAGAAGAAATATTACCAGGGAAGCGAATCTAAGAGTAAACTTGGATGTGTTATCAGTTAACTCTGTTCAATGGTCTTTTTTTACTATTACCTTATTGTCTCCAAAATGGGTATCAAGGACTTAGAAATAAAAAGCAGAAGACGAAATCTCTAAGAATTGTGGGTTATGCCCTTGAAAAAATGTAGTTAACCTGTGTTTGATTGTGTAGACCAGAGGTACTCAACCTTTATTTCCTCTGGGCCACCTGCATATGACAAGTATTTCACGCGGCCCGCAACGTGAGGATAATGGGAAGAGAAAACACTGTAAGACCAAAGCAACATTGGACGCAGTTAAATTGATGAAAATGTAAAACTCTTTTTTTAATACTTTATTAATTTCTCTATCAGACACACCCACACAAATATTTATTTTTATGACTTTTTTACTGAGATGTCGTAATTACGATTTCCTTTCATCCCTGACAAAACCCCTTATTTACATTCCATTAGAAGGAGGAAAAAAAGCATTAATAGCAAACTCTATATATGTGCTTGCTTGATTGGTAGAATTACCAGCTAAATTCTAAGTGCATTGTTCTTAAGTAATTGATTTTCTTAGTAGAACGGGCCATAACCGGGCCACTTAGAAAAGGCCGACGGGCCACATGGGGTCCATGGGTCGTAGGTTGAGTGTCACTGATGTAGACAGTGTGTAAAAAAAAATTTATCCTGTGTCAGTTTATATGTTGTCTTCATCACGTGGCTGTGCTTCGAAGTCACGACGCTTTTCTATTTGAATTTTGTTACGAATATTATTAGTTTTCCTTTAATTGTAGAGGGAATAGTTATTCAATTTATATCTGTATTAGAGTTACGTATTGTATAGCTTATCTTTACATGCAAATTTTAATGTATTTTTTTTCTGTCGTCTTGTAATATGTTTCCTGTTTGATGTGAGCTTTGTATCTTGTTCATACCTTTGTTATTTGAAACTGTGAAATTATTGTTTAAAGAAATTCTGTTAAACTTTGTTTTCAATTATAAAAGAGATTTTTTTATTAATGAAGGCGAGTACAGGAGTGATACTTTTCCCGTGAGGGCACTTTGTAGCTCTAACCCCTTAGGATGAACTCGGTTCTCTTGTACGTTCTGTCAATAGTCGTCACATTGCCTGTAAGTACGTTGTTAATAAGCAACCAGTTAATCAGTTGACATCTCTGTTGTTCTATGAAAGTAGTTCTTTTAAGGTATCCGACTACGATCGGAACTGTGATTTTAAAAAAGCGCATAAATGGATAATTTTCATTATATTTAGTGTCACTTAGATTAGAATACATGCATAAAATTGTTTTACATTTTGACAAAAAAAAATTATTTAAATACAATATTTCGGCAAAAAATTAACTTAGAATGAACTTTTTTCAAAATGTTCTCCTTTTGTGAAAAATGCTTCTATTGCAATAATATTTTGTCTGTATATAGCTCAGACCTCTGTACAGAGGCCCAACTATGATTTTTGAAAAATTCACATTATTTTCAGAGTTACAACTAAATTGAAATAATTATCGGCGTTTTTTTCTTAAAATTTCTCCCCTCTGTTGTCGCAAAACATGGATAAACCCACTTCTAAGTTATATATTTCACAAATTCTAGTTGAGCCTCTGTACAGAGGTCTGAGCTATATACAGGTAAAATATTATTATAATAGAAGCATTTTTCACAAAAGGAGAATATTTTGAATTTGGGTCATTCTATGTTCATTTTTTGTCAAAATATTGTACTTAAATCCTTTTTTATTGTAGTAGTATTCTTAAAACAATTTTATATACATTTTCTAATCTAAGTGACACTAAATATCATAAGCATTATCCATTTATACGCTTTTGCAAAATCACGGTTCCGAACGTTGTCGGATACCTTAAAGTAATTTATAGCCGTGGACACCTTCTCAGAGGTATATATTCTTGCGCGGGTCCCATTTTTTCATGCATATGTGTAACTTGGATGTACAAAGGGAAATTTTGAAAAAAATCAAATACTATATATTGATAAGTGCTTGAAGTTATACGTATTTTGAAATAGCGTTTTTTTTTTTACTTTTTATTTAGGCATTTCTGATATTATTTTTGAAGAACATTTCAAACGAAATTTTTATTTTTAATCCTGCTCTATTATACCAATATAAGCTCTCCGAATAAGAACCTAAAGTCCAATCCGTGCAGTATTCTTAATGATATATAGAAATAATAACGATAATGAAATACATACAATTGGTTAGTGAAAATGACAAAAGATCCAAACATTGGCTGTCGCTGAAAATAAGTTGTTGATTTTTCCTCTCATCTAATCTCATACTTTTGGTTAAGAATCTATACACTACTTTATGTGTATCTGAGTTAACTATTTAAAACTCCATACCGACTTATTGATATTTCTATTTCTCAGCTGTTGTCAAATCAATAAGCACTTCGCACCCGTACGTCACAAAAATTACCTCGCTTCTGTTTCAGAACACATGTCACTTTTCCAATGAGCAGCGACATTGATCCCATCATCATCTTCTCTCTCGCATCTCGCCACTTTTTAAATCATGTGGGCGGATTCGCAAAGTATAGTTGTCACTAGACGCGTGCTACTGATATAAATGGCCATTTATTTTTCAATCATGTCACACACATAACCGAATAAAAGGGATTGCGAGAAACATTGTATATACTTTATTTATTTTTTCAAACTCGGGTTCTTCTAAATGTGTAAACATGCACGAGTGGCTGAAAATTCCAGTAATTTGAGGCGACCAGAGCGGTCCCATGCGTCAGAGTGAATTGGGATTCTCCGCCTTATCTTCGCACTTGCATGTGTCGGCTTGGGTTACTCGTATATTAAAGGATTCTGTTTTGGATTTCTTTTGCCATTTCTTGTTCCTGTCGTCGTCGTTATTTTGGGTTTTTTTTTTTTGTTCCTCCCTTCTTTTTGCCTCATTATTCAAGCGTGCAGAGCCAGATGGTGACAAAAGGGAGTGTCCGCAAATTGAAAGGGGTTTTGTTTTTGAATTAATTTTTTAGGGCGGGGGGTGAAGGTAAAGCAAGGGGAAGGGGGTTGTTGTAGATTTTACTTTGTATGAAAATTTTAGTTTGTTTTCAGCTTTATTGGTTTTGTTTTTAAAATTAATGTAGAATTGGCTTCATTCACGACGGTCACATGATAAATGCAATCGCATGTTCTCCATCGAGGTAAAAATCGACACACTAGACTTGTACTTGTTCTATATTACGTAATTTACATAAAATTTCAAGTTTGATAATTAGGTAAAGATGTTCAAGTATTAAGGTTCTTCAAAAATGATTGATCATGAATCATGATTGTATTTATCATGTGACAATGACGTCACAAGAATTTAACTTATATATTGAAAAGTGAGATGTATTCTGTTTGTAAAAGTATTGCTAATTTGCACAGAACTTAGTTTAAAAATATTGATGCTGATGGTTTCAGAGAAATTAAAAAAAAAAAAAAAAAAAAAAAAAATCTTTTAATATACTCAATTTTGTTACTACACGAACTTTTTTTATACGATTGTGATTTAACACGATCGATCTAAATTCTACGAAGGAAATTTTGCTCTACCTTTATTTTTATAAGTGCAGCACTAAAGACGAGGTGTGTAATGCGATTTTCATAAGTGAATATTCTCCGAACTTTGCTTTCTCTACATTAGAGGTTGTTGTTCAAAATGAAGAGAGTGCCTTTATGATACCTGTGAAATGTAATATAAATTAAAACTAAATTCGAGCATAGTGCATTGTCTCAAAAGCACCCTATGACACTTGTTTTGATGTGGCCGAAACGTTTCACTTATTTAAAAACAAATTTCCGAAAGAAAACAAAAACTATTTAAATAAACGGTTTCACCTTACAAAAGGAACGATGAGAAAGAGCGAGCCAATGATTGAATCTTAATTTGACCTTCATACATTCTTAAATCCACTGAAACATCGGTACCACAGGAGGCTAGTCCTTAAAAAGATTACACTTACAATTTCACCAATGGATCGCATTAGACCAGCGGCTCTTAAATTTTCGATACCCCATCCCCTTTAAGTACCAGGGTGACATCGCGGACCCCCAAGATTTTGAACATCTCTCCCCGACATACTGTTCTTGATCAAAATACGAGTTCTAGTGGAGTTTCTTCATTGGGGACTATTTAGTAATTTAGTCTAGTATGGCACGGCTTTCAATTTTTCCTCGAGGCCTTTTAGAGTCAGTAACAGAGGAAAATCTCAACGTTACATGGGAAATTGAGGACCACAGTTTAAGAACCGCTGAATCCTAGTGAAATAACGTGAAAACTCATGTGTAGGAGTTCGAAAGTGTCCTTCACCACCTGCTACATGGGACAGTTGGATTCTCCCCCTTGGGGTTGGAATTTGAGGTATTCATGGTATGACCGAAAAACGTCAGCTGAAAAAGGGGGTTTCCCCCTTTAAAAAGAATTCATTCTATGTCTGGGTGCAAAGGAGAGCAGAGTTCTGTCCTTGTGTTGTTTTTTTTCTCTTTAAAATAAACATTAATATTTAAATTTTAGACCCCAGATCTTTAATTTGTTTTCGTGCCCATTCATATAGTAATCAAATTTTACCTCATGCTTTATTGTATTTTTGCTGATTTCTTAGAACTGGAAGTAATTTCTATTTTCCCGTTATAGGAATCATTTTTTTTTTACTCTAATTTTTATGTTTACTTATTCTCTTTGGGAACAGAATTAAATGTGCACTATTGGTTTGAAAATTTCCGATTATCTATAATTTTATTTTCAGACAAATCGGTGTAAATATATTTATGGCGCATATGGCTTCGGAAAAAGTGCATGCTAATTTATCATTTTTTCCCCCAGCTATTTGTATTGGTATACAGAATTCATCGTATTCGTGCCTTGCATCATTACTTCTATGCATCACTGTTCTCAAAATATTTCGTACAAATTAACAGTTCGTGATAACGTTTATGATATGCTCTCTTTACAGGAATGTCATTATCGTTTTCACGATGAATGTAAATTAATGTAACCATTGATTTGTTTATACCAGAATCGAATGCAACCTGCAGATAATCATTTTGTTTGCTAGGTATCCGCACTTTTATTAACGCTTTCTCACAACTTCTGTTATTACGTTATGATTTATTCAATTCGTTAAATAATAATTCCCGTGAGAATTTCACACCAAATTCCATTCATTAATCGATAATTGTGTTGCGTAATGTTACGTATAAGCTGTATTTCGCAGTATTTCCTTGTTTGCATGCGATTAGTGTTATTAGATTGGTGCATATGGGATGACTAATTTTTTTTTTTTATGTGAACGTTTGTCTCCTTGTTTTCGCTATTGTTTTGTTTTTGGCATAACGTCTTTTATAATCGTTTTGACCATTTGCCAGAGTCACAGTTAAACAAAGATTTTCTCAAGTGTTCCATTTTATTATTTGCCTCGAATTCCATAAGAATATAGATTCAGCCGAGATATTTTCGTAATTTTTTATACGGGAATAAACCTAGTTATAATGCTGCAAACGCTGCATGCAATATAAACGATTCATTTGAAGAGAATGCTATTAACGATCGAAAAATGCAGCATTGGTTTGAAAAATTTCTTTGATTTTTCCCTGCAAACCTCAGCACCCAAAGTGATGTATACTGAGATGGGCACTAGGCCTTGGCCTCCATGGGCTTTTGCACCACTGAGTTTAGTTTCCCTGCACAAAATGAACTGCTTAGAAGACCCGAAACATCTGAGTAAAAAGTTCTCAAAGCATTGGTTGAAAGGAATCCAACAAATCGGTTATACTGTCAGTACATTGATGGAATGCATGACAAATTGAAAATTATACGTCCATCACATGTTAATCGGCATTGTCCAATGTTTCTCCACGACAACTCTCGGTGGCACACGTCGTACAAAACAATTGTGAAATTAAATGAATTAAAATATAAAATTTTGCTGCACCGAGCTTATTCACTGGATCTTTCGCCAACCAATTTTCCTTTTTGTTTAACACTTAGATCAATTCTAACAGGCATATGAAAATGAAGACACTCTGAAAAAATCCATTTATGGATTCTAAAGATCGGACTTTCTTTACAACAGGCATCTATGCATTAAAATCTAGTTGGGAAAGATGTATTAAATCACAAATGAACCATACCTTGATTAAATAAATTGCTTTTGAAAGAAGATAGGCAGTTTTATATATTTGCTTAAAAATCCGACATTTCATTTCCTCCAACCCAGTGGCGCACACAAGGGGTGTCCTAGGGGTCCGGACACCCCCCAAAGCCCTTGATTTTTTTCTGATTGATTGCAATTATAAGTATATTGTACGTAAAATTTAAATAAGTATTTGCTATTAATTAATTTTATTAATTAATGGTAATTATTTATTCAATAATTAGTTTTTTACTGTTTTTTGATCACGAAAATCGACAAAATCAAAAGGAGCATGATACAAGAATGGTGGACTTAAGATCACTGGACACCTCCTTTGAAAAATCCCTGTGTGCGCTACTGCTCCAACCTAATATTTTCAGCAATCACTGATCATATAAATTATTGATCATGTTCAGTAATCTTGTGCTAATTTTTTACTTTGTACTTGCGGATTTTTACTCAAATGTTCTGTAATTTTTAACTACAATTATTTATATAATACAATTGTATATTAAAAAAGTGCTGATATATACGCTTTGAGCACTCGTTTAAAAATATTTGGAGTTAATGCACATCATAAAACGCGTCATAAATTTTCCCATCTTCTATTTTAACACGTAATAGATCAAAGCATTAAAATGTTATTTTTGTTTTATCTCAGCCTTTCTGTAAAAGCTCCATTCTCTGTTTCCACTAAACTTGCCTTGTTTTTTAAAGATCCACCATTCCGCAGAGTAAATCTCTCGTACAAAACCCTGATAAATATACCACGATCTTCCCCCTTCATTCTCTGGAATCTTCAGACTGATCCAACTCCCTCTTACAGGGGGCCTTAATGCCTCTGAAAGGGGTTATGTTGTACGACAGTGTGCTTCCTTCTCGCCTGCAGAGACTTGCTTCTATTTATAGTCCCCTATTCTCTTTCCTTTCAATCAATTGGTTGCAGGGAGTAGAGAACTTTTAAAACTTCTTTTTTTTTCTCTTTGTTTACTTGTATGGTTTTTTTAGAAGGCTTATGTTTTTCACGTCTTACCCGCCTATGTTATTTTCCTCTACTAGGGATTAACCGGTGCTCTGAAATTCATCGAACTAATGGCTTTCGACGTAACTTTCTAAAAAAAAAATTTTTTTTTTTTCTTCCCTGAAGGTCTTTTAAGTGTAGTTGTTGTATGAAGTCTTAAGATTAAACCGAGCTGTGGGGATGTGAGAGTTTGGAGGGTTTACTTTCAGAAAGAATAGTCGTGAATGCGATAAAGAAATTTGAAACTTATTTTTATGGTGTTCATTCATTTAAAGAAGTATAAGAAGAGGTATTTAGAGCAAAAATGTTTTTTTTAGCGCTTTTAGTAGTTATAAATCATTTCTCTAAAAAATGCTAACTATATATATTCTCGTTTTGTTTCAAAATAATTCTATTAAAAAAAAAAATAGAAAATTGACACGTGAGATGGAAAAACCATGCTTAAATTTTTTTTAAAAAAAAAAAACTTTTTATTTAATTGAAAAGAAAATGTGTACGTCAAAAATTCGTTTTGGGTCGTAGAAAAGGCTAGATCAGTGGTTCCTAAACCTTTTTAGTCGGAACTCGCCCACGGACCCCTTTTTATAGTCAAAACATGCTCACGAACCCTCAAGTGAAAAAGCTACATAAATGCATAGTATTAAAATTACAAATAAAAAAAAAAACAGTTTGTTGAAGAATTATTTATTGAAATTATAACTTTTGTTTAAAAAAAAATTTGAAAAGTAATGACTTAGATGTACTTGATGAGATGTTATGAGTGTATTTATGTCCGTCTCCATGTTAATGAGTAGCATGCTCTAATTTCTACCAAATTGGAAGACGAGAAAGTAGTGAACAAATTCTGTAGAATAGATCAATATGCAGGATATAAAATTGTGATATGTTTTTGTAACTGGAATTTGTTGTATCCTTGTTCAAACATTGGTTTAAGTCCCTCATCATATTTCAATAAGATGTTCCTGTATTAGTATGGATTCATCTGTGTTTGGGATCTGAGTTTGACTGATCAACACCCAGTCGGGAATATCCAAGTGAATTGTTATTTTTTTTTAAACATCCATAAAAGTAAAACTAGGGTCAAATTTTTTAAAAATTTTATATTAAACCTTGCTGGGACCCCCTGACGTTTTTCAGGGACCCCAAAATTTTAATTTTTCAAGGACCTCTGAATAATACCGGGGACCACTTTGGGAACCACTGGGCTAGATATATTAGAGGAGAAACGAGACAGGACGAATTACATTGTATCATTAAATAGCACGCTGCTCTTCTGTGGATAGTGAAACTTGAAGAGAGTAATAATTCCGATAAAATCTTATTTTACATATGCGACTATTAGCAGATAAGCCATTAGTTCACGGACTCTCCAATATCTTTTAAAAACATCCTTACTATTAAAAAGATCAACACCATTGTTTAAATGCTTCCAGATCATTGGCCGGTCGGAGTCGCACTCAAACCACATTTTGAGGAGTTCAACACTCCAATTCTGTAGAGTTGGTTACACAACAAGTTTTGTCTAGTCAGAGCTCTAAAGAGACCCACTGCTGTCTTACTTGATAGACTGAGTATAGATCTCCTCTTCCCCCTAGAATCATCCTTCTCTCATCTATAGCCCATAAATATTTCAATAAAAAATCGCTTTTTGTTAAATGAATAATAACGCATACATCAATGTTAAATAATGCTAGACACTGACTTTTAGATCTAAAAACACAGGCTAAGTTGACTGTTCAAAATGAAATCTGTTCGGTGAACTATGGCATAACTTACATTGCGTGGCATATTGGTAAACTACAAAGACAAACAAATCATTGGCTTAGAACTTTTAAAAATGTACTTAGCAGATTAGTTACATTTGTCATACCTGTTTCGCTTTCCTCTTTTAAAGTGGCCGCGGTAGCCTAGTGGTTATGCTGCCGAGTTTGTGGCCGGTTTGCCATGAGTTTGCGCCCTAGTGCCGCTGAAGATCCATCATGTACAGTGGCTAATTCGCTTTAAATAAATCATCGATCGAAGTCCTCCATTTGGCATGGTGTGTGTGTGTTGAAAGGGGTGCCAGCTCAAGTTTTGTTCTCGTAACTTAACTGTGATTCAAAATTGCGATGTACGTTGTCATTAGCCCTTGTGCTGCCTTTTTTGTTCGACGTTAATAAACACTCATTCTTTCACTAGCTCTCTTAAAAACTGTTATTTTACTTTTATTTTAATATTGGGCTCAATTCATGACGGTCACACGATAAAGACAAACACGTCTTCTCCGTTGAATTCAAAACAGACATCAAACTAGTTGTACTTGTTGTTCTATTTGTAAAGCTTGGGCAAAATTTCAAATTTTATAATTGGGTAAAAATGTTTGAATGTTAAATAAAATGCATTTTGTCTACCTATGTGCATTATTGTTGTGGACATATTTGTATTTTTTAAGAGAATGCTTCTGAAAAGATCAAAAATGAGCAACAACGAAGTGCATGAACTGATTAGCTGGAAACACATGATTGTTTTTATCGTGTGACTGTGACGTCACATGAGATTTTGAATTGATTGGCTAGAAACACGTGGTTATTATTGTCATGTGACTACAACGTCACATGAATTGATCCTATGAAATTAAATGTGAATAATTAAATTAGTTGCTTAAATTAAACAATGTTTAAAAAATTACGTAGATTGATTCATAGATATTTCAATTATAACTTATTTAAAAATATCTGATAAAAGAAAATTGTGAAAATCAGCATTGAAAGAATGTTATTGTAGCTGTGGAAAATCGAACATTTCAGAATAACTATTTGGAAATAAATTCATTAATTGCCTACAACAGCTAATAAACATGCAGTGTCTTAAAAATAACACTTCTTTCTTTGACACTTCTTTTAAGAATCGCAATGTATATCATCGTATTTTTACACAGCCATATTTTAAACACTTAAAGAATTCTAGAATACCAATGAACCTCCCCCTTCATAAAATGAGATGTTATGGCATTCATTTCCATCCCTTTATGCCTTTGATTATCTCGGTCACGTAAGACTCTCGCTTGCTTTTCAGATCCATGCTATCTATGCAAGCCCATCCATGCACACATGATAATTTTCAATTACCATCTCGTGTGTGAAAACTAGTAATTAAGTTTATTCAGAGGCACACATATTTACGCTTATCTCTTTCATCGACGTCAATCAGTTTCGTTGTTACTTTAACAATGCGCCTTGCATGACTTTTGGCCGTTGTCCTTCTAGAATACATTAGATTCGAGGTCAATGAAAGCACTTTTAGGATGTCATTGTATGCTTGCTAGATTGCATTGTACTAAATGGAGGCATTTTTTTTGTGTGTGTGTGTGTGTATGCTAAAAATGCTGGGAAAAAATTTAATTTTGTTTTTTAATTGCATGGTATTGCTTTATGTTTCACGAGATTTGATTTATAATTTATTGATTATTTAATTGTAGTTTATTGATTATTTTTGATATTGATATAGATAAGATAGTTTTTTGAAGTATATTTGAGTAGAAAAATTTATTTTATGAGGTGAATAGCGTTTCGTATGTTATAGAAATTCTTTCTCGTTCTGTTTATTTCTTAAGTTTATCGTGAAATACATTTTCGCGTCGCCCATCCGGTATAGTGGCTAGCGACACTGACTGCTGTGCCGTAGGATCTGATTTCGAATCCCGGTGAAGACATGGATGTTTGTAAATGTATAGTGCCTTCGCGGCATGGGGTGACTCTAAACAGCCGTCGAGCCGCAAGTCCTCTCGTGAGGTTGGTGGTAGGGGATGAGATGTGGGAGACCTCTGACCCTCCCCCAGGGTGCTCTCCCTCAAAATTGGGGTGGAAAAGAGCTAAATGTATGGTGCTCAAAGCTATGACCAATGACAGGCGTACATCTAGCCCCTTGCCATGATGAATTTCGTGATCCTCGATCTGTTTACGTCAGACAGATGGCATTAGAAACGACAACAACAGCATATATTTTCGCTAATATGAGTAACAATCATTTCAATGAATTTTTTGAATAGCATATAATGAAGCATTTAATTATTTGTGATTTACTTATTTGATAAGACATTTTAAGTAAGGGTTTCTTTCCCACCGTCGCAGTAATTGAATGATTATGGTCACGGACTCGGAACCGGCGAGTCGTGGGTTCGAGTCCTGGTGGCACTGAAGACTCACCGTGTAGAAGGGCTGATGATCGTTAAATTTGTCATAAGACTCAAAGTCCGAATTTAGATAGTGATTTTATAGTCACGATAAAAGTGTTGGTTTTATAATTATGTCTCATCCTTAGGTGCATTCTAACACTTCCGCTGATGAGAGTTTGCTACAAATCTTATTATTTGAATATATTATATTTATAATGTATGGATGTATTAGAGACATATATTTGGTATTACTTTAATGTATATTTGTTATTAAATGAAGCTTTCTCTTAAAGTCTAACATTGTATTGGTCTTGTGTATTACCTTCGTTTTGAAAAGGCTACGGTAGCCTAATGGTCATGGTCATGGACTCGTGGCCAGAGTGTTAGGAATATCTCAAGACTTGCCATGTAGAGGGGATGATGTACGTCTAAATCTGTCCCCAAGTTTAATTTTCTTCTATTGACGTGGTGGAGAAGATGGGGGGAGTACCCGTCAGGTGTCATCTTCATCAGTTGACCGTGGCTCAAAACTACAAGGTCTGTCCCCAATAGCCCTTGTATTGCTTTTTAGTGCGACGTTGATAAAGCCCTCACTCACCTTCGGTCTGATTTGGACATCATATAAAAACATGTAATATATTTGGTTTGTTGGATAGTAAGTGTGACATTAGGAGGGTGGTGATCATTTCATATTTAACAATGTGAAGAAGGGATTTCATCTTCTCAAGAGATCCATTTTCAGTGGGCTCCTTCGCACGTTAACATCGCGGACAATGAGATTGCTGAAGCCCTCGCAAAAGATTGTGCAGCTCAACCTACTATGAACTAGGCCCCTCTCACCTATTCAGAACTGCTCTCCACCTACATCGACAACAAGCAATCAACTGTTCCTTCTGCTCATCACTGGTATGAGGCTAAACGTCCTAGTAGTTCTCTTTCCCTTCAATGCAGCAGGCAGGAGCAAACTATTCTAACTCGTTTCCGGAGTGGCCACCTCCGAACTTTGACTTTTAAAGATGGAAACAAAGTGTTTCCGACTTGTGTTAGATGTTCTGCCAGCCAGGCATCTCCAGAACACATTCTTGACTGTCTGGGGCTTTCAAAACAAGATCTTTATGAAGACACTCTAATGGTGTTGGTCTTGTTGAGAGTGAATGAGATCATGGACTTGGTCTAGCTTGGCTAGACATGGAGATCATCAGCAGCAACAACAACATATTTAACAATGTGCTATTTTACAATTTTTGGAATGTAACTGTGAGATAATCTGTAAAATGTTGCTCAAAGTAATGAATTCGATTTGACAATGTACTCTTATTAGGGTAATGGTTGAATGCTGAGCTAAATTATGATTACTTACATTAACACAAATTATCTTCATTATAACATGATTATATGTGGTGTTTTTTATGTGGCTAATTTATAACTTTGCCACAAAGAGCCATCCCAGTACTCTAAAAATCATTACCTCCAATGAAAGGCTTCCAACATCCTAATTGTGAGAACCTTACCTGATAATGTCTTCCATTCCTATTGTAACCCAAGCTACCACAAACAGAAGAGAAGAAAAGTGCTCGAAACCGATTTCAATTTCACTTATCGACACGAGGCAGCCAAAGCAACTGTTACCTATCCCACTTTTCCAAAAGTCTTTGTTTCAATCGATTGCAGGAAAAGTTTCCATTGTCTTCTTTCGCCGTCAATGACTTTTAGTGTAGCTTTTGAAGAGAAACTGATTGATCGCTCCTCCGCCGCCTTTTGTTCTGGTGGACAACGATTTCCGCTTAAATGACATAATTCCGGAAGAGAGTTTTATCGGAAAAAAGGTGAAATCCACCCCCTCTCTCTCCGTGCTGCACAAGGGTAGTTTTCTGACACTAAGTACCTGTCTTTTTAACTTTTTTTGTTCTTTTCTTGAATGGTTTTCTTTTGGTATTAGTTTCAATTCTGTTCTTTGAGAGGACTAGTTGTTGAGAGATTGTCGTGAAATAATTGTCCTTAGCCTGTAACTTGGGTTTGCGAGGAAAGGATTTTGTTATGAACTCTTGTCGCATGGGGCTTATTAAAATGAAACTTAAATTGGTATTGAGAGTTGACTCGTTTTATTTCGAGGGGTGGGTGAGATTTAGATAAGATTTATGTCTTAAGTCTTTCGATGATTTAACTTTATTTTCCGAGATTCTGTTTTCACAGTACGATATATATTTATTACACTAAACCTTCTAAATGTTTGAATTAGATTTATATGATATATAGCGAAGTATTCTTTTTAATGTATAGTGTGCAGTTTTGACAAGCTTGGAACTCGTATATTTCAGAAAACGAACTAAAAAGTTATTTTTTTAAAGGAAAGGAATTGTTTATAAAAATGCTTTCGATGCATTTTTTCCTCGATAAAAAATATAACTCACTTTCTCCTTTCATAAAATATTAAGATGTTTTATTTTAAAATAAGTAAGTAATTAGAACAATAGTACATCTCCAACGTTAGGTCGGCAAAGCAAGCAGAAAATATATGTCATGCATTTGGCATGCATGTATGTTTAGGTACGTATTGCATGGATGTAGGCATGCGTACATAAGGCATGTATGTATGTCTACTTACGTAGGGCATGTATGTATGTCTACTTACGTAGGGCATGTATGTATGTCTACTTACGTAGGGCATGTATGTATGTCTACTTACGTAGGGCATGTATGTATGTCTACTTACGTAGGGCATGTATGTATGTCTACTTACGTAGGGCATGTATGTATGTCTACTTACATAGGGCATGTATGTATGTCTACTTACATAGGGCATGTGTGTATGTTTACTTACATAGGGCATGTGTGTGTGTGTTCTCACGTAGGGCATGTACATATGTGTGTGTACTTACGTAAGGCATGTTTGTATGTGTACTTACGTAGGGCATGTATGTACGTGTAAGTATAAAGGACATGTAGTATATGTATGGTATGCATGCATATAGGGTATGCATAAACCTGCAATAATTAAGGACGCATAATCATTAAATTCAGTTCGTCCTTCTGTTAGAAAGAAACAATTTTTATAAATATTTACTTTTTATGCTTATTATTTTGACATCTTTTAAGCTCCTGAAATAAATATTTTGCGATGATCCCCCTTAAAATATATTTTCTTCAGATTTCTTCTATTGATTCGGTATTTTAAATTCAATGGCAATTATTTTCCTGTTAAACATTGTTACGATCAACCTTAAACAAATTACAATTATTGATCTGAAACATTTTTCCTCAAATTCAATTAAAAAAAATTTTGGTTTCTTTTTTTACTCGCTTTTGCAAGAATGATAATAATTTCATTAAAACTTCAGCATTATAGCCCCTTTCTCCTCTGTGTCCCCTTCTTTAACGAGGATACATTTATTTCCACTTAAAAATTACATTCCCCTCGCATGTATGAGAAAGGAACTCGATTTGAAATGTTCATTACTGCACTCAATTACTAGTTAAAGATTCTTAAATGGTAAAATCGATTTTTGAACACTTTTTTTTTTAAAAAAAATAGTGTTTGGTCTTAAACGCTGCGCACTTTTATCATCTGACTTCCTTTCTGCCAAAAATAAAGAGACATGCCAGTCTCGCAGGAAATCCGAGATTAAATTACATTAATGATCTATTGGCTAAATGCGCGCAGTTTTTTTTTTTTTTTTTTTTTTTTATTAACTTTTTTTTTTTATCTCTTACTTTCACCCCTCTCTCCAATGTAACTGTCCTTTTCTTATATACGGGTTTTTAAACTAATTAAGAATTCGGGCGAGCATTAGTGTGTGTGGATTTATTCTTTAAATCTTTTTTTTTTCTTTCATTTTGCTCTCGTTTAGTTTTATTGTTTACTAATTAAGATGTTAGAAGTGCTGGTTCTTTTTTATTTAAAAAAAAAATCTCGGTTGTCATTAAATTTCTTCTAGAAATGAAGGGGGAAAAAATCCCATTTCTTTTTATATTTATGTATTTTTTCTCTCGTCGAATTTTTTCTTGTAATACTTTGGGAACGCTATCTTTCATTTACAGTCCCGTAGCTTTTGATTGTATGTATGCTGATGGTTACTGTGTTGTACAAAGCGATTTAATTGTGCGTGTTTATCAGCTGGGATCATTAAGAATTAGGGTAAGTTTTTTTTTATGACTAGAAACTGGAGATAGAATAATTTTATCATTTTTCTTCCGGATA
Source organism: Trichonephila inaurata madagascariensis (assembly GCA_019973955.1). Taxonomy (NCBI): domain Eukaryota; kingdom Metazoa; phylum Arthropoda; class Arachnida; order Araneae; family Nephilidae; genus Trichonephila; species Trichonephila inaurata. Next base: position 62,093 of record BMAV01005862.1, read on the forward strand.
AAAAATACATTAAAAGTTGACTGAGAAAAATTCTGGTGGATTGCTTCGATACTTATTTTTTCTCAGTCTTCTTAAAGGTAAAAATATTTGTATTCTGTAAAATTATTGTATTTTTCTTTTCCTGTTTCTCCCATCATATACGTCACTATGCTAATAATCCTTACCAGTAGCGCACAAAGGAATTTTTCAAGGAGGGGGGGGGGGGTGGGCGTTTATGATGTTTGTAATTTTAAGATTTTATTTTTTTTTGTGAACAAAATTTTTAAAATATTTCTGTGTTAACGATATATTTGCGTCGGGTT
>BMAV01005862.1:62494-114476 GCA_019973955.1 Trichonephila inaurata madagascariensis
TGAAAGTTCACCATTCTTGTATCATGCTATTTTTGATTTTGTCAATTTTCGGGAACAAAACACAGGAAAAAACTAATTATTGAATAAATAATTAGCATTAATTAATAAAATTAATCATTAATAACTAATATTTAATTAAGTTTTACGCATTATATACTTAGAGTTATAACCAATCGGGAAAAAAATCAAGGGGACCCCCAGGACCCCCCCTTGTGTACGCCACTGATCTTTACACAGTAAGATCAAATTCATTAAGACATTTCTGTGTTAAAGAAGGCATCTGTAAATGTAATAAAAATTGTTTAAATATTTATGTGTTAACGATATATTTGCGTCGTTTTTTTTTTTTTTCTTTCGTAATTATATTTATTAACGAGTTTTGATCCTGTATTATTTTTGATTTCAATCCTGTTTTTATTTACGTATTATGTTCGTGTTTTCATATATATGTTACATACTTTCTTCTAAAAAAAAGTCAAGGAACTATATTATACGTGTAATACTAGACTTATCTATTCAATTCTTATTAGAATCCTATTAGCAATCTTTGTATTTTTCTGTTCGTAATGAGTATCTCAGAGGCCCTTCGATTCATCTAGGTCTTACAAGATCACATCAAGACCACAAGATCGAATTAGCATGTAAATATCGAGGACTGCAGTATGCAGATTGAAACTAGTAATCGAAATCTAACTTTTCCGGTTAGAAATCTTGCAATAATCACGGGTACCTGTGCTCTTTCGTGCCCGTCTTTACAAATTCTTGTATCATGTGTTGGTCTTTACATACCAGTCAACATGTGTCACACCTAACACAGGGAGTGGACAGTCGTGAGCTAGTTTAGAATAGAAGTCGCGCCTGGTTTCCTTCACATGTGATCATTGTCACTCCCTGATTTGCCACTCCTTCAAGCTCTCGAAAACCTTTTGCCCTCTTGTTGACTCAACTGAAAGGAACTTGTGGAAGTTACTTTCTTCACACGTGGCTATTTTTGTATTAAAAATGGAGACCGCTTTTTATTGCTTCTTCGGACTCAATAATTGTACCTATTTCGGCACCTCTAGGACACGTTCCTTTCCCCTCAAGGCACAACTTTATGTCCGCGTATGTGAAAGGTGTTATCTCCCCTCATCATACATGAAACGAGTTGACTGGCACATAGTTGCCTCGATTGAAACCGGTCTTATATTTTTATGGAGTTATATGTCGAAACTCAGCAGTTATCTTTTTCTGTATGCACTAAATCGCTTTCCTTTCAGGGCGAATCCGAATTTAGGGATTAGGGGGAAAAATAGGTAGGGGACATAAGCCAGAAGAGTGGCAAGGATGCTTCACCTCTATTATTACATGTTTACCCTCGAACTGTTTCACCTAAAATGTAAACTGTGGCCTCACATTGACATGCAGTAGTGATGTGTTTTGAGCTCTAACATGCGGATACTGACGTGTTCCTAAACCTTCGCTACATCCATTGCTCTGAACTATAATAATTTGGTATTATTTTAATGTTTGAACTCTCAAATAGGAATTAAATATCTAATAAGGGGAAAGAGTTGATATATCATCATGTTTTGCATACTTGTCTCTCCAGGAACATTTCGCGCAGCGGTAGCAGAATGGTATAGGTATCGAATCGTGGCTGGCTTTGTTACGAGTTCGAGCCCAGTACCACTAAAGACCCGCCGTGTAGGGCAGCGATGCACTCTAAATCTGTCGAGAGCTGAAACGTCTTCCCATTGGTGTGGTGTGATAGTTAGGAGAGGGGGTGCCGGCTCAAGTGTCGTCCACGTCACTTGACCATGGTTCAAAATTACGTGGTCCGTCGCCAAAAAGCCCTTGTGTAGCTGAACAGTGCGACGTTAATATTTACTCACCCAGGAACATTTCCTGCACAACAAAGCTTGCTTTATTGATGAAAATATCTTAAGGCGAATATTTGTCGTAAATGTATGGAAACTAGTAGACGCAGAATATTGTAATTTGTATAAATATATCACATTTAAATATCTACTTTTTTTTAATTAGTTATCTTAAAATATCGGATAAATATCGCATGAGAATCACTTTGCAGTTCTTAATCAAATCGGATAATTTCGCTTTCGACTATGCTAAATCTCTTGTGAGAGATTTGAGACACAGTTTATGAGGGTGGTAGAAGGCTCAGACGTATTTTGGAATTTTAATCGGCGATCGATGTCGGTTAGTCCATTTTAAGTGCAACAAATGTAGCAAAAAGGCTTTGAAAACGTTTTTAAGTAATTTGTCTACATTTGTATTTAAAGGATATTAGTCCTTTGGTTGGTATAAAACTTTTGGTTGTATTTAAAAACTGAATGTGTGTGTATTCCAAAGGGAAAGGGCCTAACTTACGAGTTCACTGCTTTTTTTTATTAGATTATGTGCTTTTCATGCTTATTTCGTGCTTGGTTTCAGAATACGAAATTTAAACTATAAATATGCTTTAATGAAGGAAAAAATTGAAGGGCAATCTTTATCAGCCTTTTTTTGAACTAGTGTAAACAGTGATCCTTTTATTTTCTCTGTAATAAACAATTCATAAAAATCTCTAACTATTTTCGTTTAGATTATCATAATTTCAATCTTGCATAATGGATAATGGATGATGGATCTTGTCATTTTAATCCATGATCCAAGCGAAATCATTTGGGGCCTACCCGAGTGTTTAAAAATGTGTACATATTAGTCGCTTTTTGAGGAAAAAGTAATTGATAACTTTATATTCAGAAGATATTTGAGGCACTTCTGCAAAATCTGTTTTGGGTACTGCAAAACTGTGCTTAGTTGTTGGGTTGAAAAAAAGATAATGGAACTGTTATTCAAAGTAATAAATGTTTAGGCTGTGAGAAGTGAAGTTACACTCTTTAATTACAAGAACTTTTTTTTTAACAATTATTTTGTAGATTTTTTGTTATAAGACTCCAGAATATATATATATATATATAGGTTTTTTTTTTTACATTGCTTTACTTCATTACTTCTCTTCTTATAATTGTGTTAAATTGTTATAACTGTGATGATTCATAATTTTTCAATAAATGAAATAAAAAAATAATTGAGTATTATAACATTACTCTTATGTCTCTATTTTGTTTATTTTAATTTTTTTGAAAATCATTGTGATTTTTAGTTTCTCATTATTATAAAAATTGTATACATTTTTTTTTTCTCTGATGGTTTATCCTTCTTTTCTTCGCTTCAACGAAGTTATTACATATTTATGCAAATTTAAACCTTAAGGTATTTGCCTACGTTCGGAGACAAGTTTTCTAAAATGTCATGCTATTAGTAATTTTATTTTATTTAGGTGATGCTTCTAATTTAAATTAATGAAAATCACCTATCAGGAAATTATACGATAACCCAAATTTATTGAAATGAGGTATTTTAGGTGAAATTTGATGAAAATTATACCGAAGTTCAAAACACTCTACATGGAATTCAAAGCCATATATTTAAATTATAATTTTTTACACTCTATATTTAACAGTTATAAAAGTTATGAACTAAAATCTAAAATATATTTACAATTACCAAAAAGTTATGGCTCATTTCACATTTCCTTATATAAAATTTTATGAAATGCATAGTGTTCGTATTAATAAATTTTTAAAAATAAAAACTATTGATGTTAGATCTAAATCCTCAGTTTATTACCTTTATTATACTTTATATATAATGTATGCAAAATATGAAAGAAATACATTCTTAAATTTTGGAGGTATCATGTTTTGTCTTTAAATCTTCTAAATATATTTATTAAAAACATATTGAAGAAACAATTTGTTTATATAGAGAGCTAACATTCTCTGTCTCTTCGTTTTTATGCACAATACCGGTGCAAAAAAAAAAAAATATAATTGATGATTCAACTTTAATAATTATTGGAAATGAAGTTTTATTGAGGCGTTTCTCATTATAAGAATGTTTTTTTTTTCCTGTTAAGTTCTATTTCTTTTGAAAAAAAAGTCCTTTCAAAAGTTAAAAATCAATTTCATTTTGAAATAAACTGACATCCATTGGTAACAGTAAACATGTTTTTCAAATCTTTACCTGCTCTAGGTGAGACTTTTTTTTTATTGTTGATGAAATTATGGTTGCTATGGGCAACCTTTTTGAATAAATATATTTGCTGTCGCCTCCTTTTTTTTGTTTTCGATGTTGGTGTGATTTTTGTCTGTTAGACTTTTTTTTGTCGTCTGAGGTTTGTATTTTGACCTTTTAAAAGGTCTTTTTTTTTAAGTGACAGATTGTTAAGTAATTGAGCTTATTATTTGAAAGTAAATTTTCACTTTAAAAAGGCGAACGGGTAAAAGAAAAGACAATTTATTTAGTTTCTTTAATCATTTTTATTTCCAAACTTGTTCCATTCTGACAAGTATTAAAAAACTTCCTTTATACAATGATGAGGATTAAATATCGAATTTGACAAACTATAGTAAAAATTAATAATATATATAAATCAATATCTCGTGTATAGGAGTATGCACAGGTAATCCCGAACATTTAATTCGTTAAAGTATTTTAAAAAAAATGTCTTCAGTTTTATTTTTAAGTTTATTTCTTAATTTGAGAGTTAAGATTGAGTCTTTTTTTTAAATGAAGCCATTTTGTTAAAACATAGCCAATAATTGTTATGGATAGAAAAGTAGCAAATGTTATACCGTTTTGGAATCTTAATTGAAAGGTTCATCTTTTGAAATAGTTTGCCTAGGAGAGTATGTAGTTTTTCTTTTTATAGGGAGTCAGAGTTAGGTGACATCATTTTCTCAAACTACGTGGATTTTAACTAAGCCAGGGAGATGTTTTGCTTGACTGTGATTAATAGCATGGTAATGCAAGATCACGTTAATGAAAAAATCACTGTGAAATTTGTGGTTAAAGAACTTAATAATATGATGGAGGGTGTAAATTTTCCACATTTTCAAAAATATGCTATGATGACCGATTGATGTTGATCTTCGGGACACCCTATATGTATGAATGGATTATGAAAAGTGCATTCGTAAATAGTTGAATATAATTTATATATAATGTATATACTTGGCTATTAATAGTTCCTTTAAAGTTTCTGAGCGCTTTAGGTAAAAAACTAAGACGAATACAACACTAAAGAACACATCAAAGAATACAGAAAGAGTTGGAAGTTTTATTAACATGTTTTATACAGGTGTTCTATATATGAACCCTTGGCCACATGGCATACATCAATTGGTTAGTCCAGTTTTTGCCACACTCTGCTCAACATGGTAATATAAACGTTACTGACGACACATGTTATCGTTTCATGCGGTTCTGCTACATCACGCGGTAAAGAGGGTTCAAAAGTCCAAGCTTTCGGGTAACATGGATACATGTGCGGTCAATAACGTCTATAGTAACATATTGAGTAGAGTATGGCAGGAACTGGACTGATGTATGTCGTGTGACCAAGGGTTCACGTATAGAACACCTTTGAAGTATGTGAATAAAACGAATTTTTTTCCTGTGTTCTTTCGTATGTTCTTTTTTGCTCTATTCGTCTTAGTTTTTGTACTACAGCGCTCCGAAACCTTGGAGTTAATTATGAATAACCCTGTAAAAAAATAAAGATATCGTTTGGGTAATCCCTTCGACCTCTGGTTATTTCTTTTATTGCATTTATACTAATAATATTGAGTTACATTCAGATCTTTATTGAAGAGGGTTTTGTACCTCTCATATGTTGTCTTTATCATATCGCATGGCTTATGACGAAATAATTGTTCGTCGATACAGCCATGTGTTGCTCTTGCTTCTTCACAAGAAACAAAAATCTTTTTCTGATTGATAGAATGTTGATGGGAGTTTATTACTTTTCCATGTGAATTGTATTTTCTAACAAAATTGATACAGAACGTTACAGATACTTAAATTTTTAATGCATAGAAGCAATAAATTGTGGAATACATGCTTGGCACTCTTAGAACTTCATCTTTAGCATTGTGACTCTTTCATCGCCCTTCCTCTTTGCCTCAATCGACCAGCCAATAGCAACGTACGCTATTCCATCAAGGCCTTTTCAACGAATCAGAGACTCAAATTTTCCTTAGATATGAGACTGAGAATCGCTGCGTGATCCATGTTCTCTAATAATATCAGCTTTAGTTTTTGTTAAATTAAAAATATAACTGTCGAATTTTCACATTTTGGCATGATTTGTTCAAATTTCCAAATTAATGTAAACATTACGTTATTTGACAACTTGATTGGTTTACTCTCTTGATTATTAATTTAGCCTTTTGATATTTACCCGCCAAATCATCCGTGAACCATAGGTATCCATTCATTTAATACCGTGGATCATATTTCGCATTCTTAATCTATTTAATTGCATGCATTGCGTTTCGGGTCTCCCGAATTTTTATTTAAGTCTTATAATCCTATTTTTGTTTAAACGGCTTTTGTATTTGAATATTTACGTAATTAAAATAATGAATGGAATGTAAAGTAAATAAAGAGTTACTAAAACGCTTTCTTCAACCGAACGTCACGGACTCAAAATAATCCATTAAAACTTTTATTTCAATGGAAATAAATATGGTTTTTAAGTAATGCGATCCACAAGCAAAGTTTGATTTTATGTCAATATAAATTGAGTAACAAATAATCCCTTAATTAACTCCCCCTCTAGTATCTTTCCTATAGAATCCATTTCTATTTCTCATTGTCGCATCACTCCGCAAAAATGAATCAGGAAATGATATAATTCGGGCCTTTTATTTTACCTCGGAAAGGAGGATGGAGATAAAAGTGGCAAAAAAAGAAAAAAGATAATATCCATCCACAGTTCTAGAAGAAGCATCTTTCATTAATTATCTCTTCTATTGCTGGCGGCCTCGTCTTTTGCCGTAATTTTTAAATCGAATCTTTTTGATTTACTGGAGTGGGTTTATTCTGCTACTTCCCTCCCTTCTTTCCTGTTTCCTGTGGTTCTTCTATTGATTCCGATGGTACTTAGAGGTTTTGAATAGGCCTTTAAGAGAGTGTGTGTGTATGGGTGCTCGTGATTGAAAATCTGTTTTTGCGAAAGCTTTGTCTGACGGTGCCTTGGGCAATTTTTGCTGATTACCTTTTGATATGCTTATGGAACCAGATTGCTTGCTTAAGTCAGGATATAGGAGGATTTTTTTTTAAATAAGCTTTGTTATATATATATATAATAGTTTTGGTAAAGCAACGTTTTAAGGAATTGTATTGGTATTTTGAAAGTAAACTTTTTTTTAAGTAATATTAAGAAAATCATTTATGATGTTCTGATTGGAATTGGGAAAATTATTTTTGCTGATGTTATGCTATCTTTTATAGTGCTGTATGAGATTGCAGTTTTTATATACCATTATAATAAATGCTTTTCTTCCGTGTAGACCAGAGATATTCAACCTTTTTCCCAGCCAGGCCGCATACATATGACCGGTTTTTCACGCGGGCCGCTACATAAGAATAATGGAAATACGCTATAAGACCAAAGCAAAATTGATGCAAAATATTAAAACTGTTTTTGTCTTTTATTGTAATACTGTATTAACCTTTCAAAATCAAACGCAAATAAAAAAAATATGTACTTTTATTCATTTTTTTACTGAGTTATGGGACAGTTTCGATTTCCTTTCATCCATGACCAAACCTCTTGCTTTCATTCTACTATTGAAAAAAAAAGAAAGAAAGAAAGAAAGAAAAAGCAAATTGATAGATTTGATTGCTTGATTGATAGAATTGCGCATTAACTTTTTAAAATACTGTTCTCCATTAATTGAATTTCTTAAGGCCTTATCACACGTACACGTTTTGAGCAATTTTTCGTGCAATTTTTAATCAGTTGCCATAGCAACGGCTTCGAACAAATTTTTGCTAGTGAGCTCAAAAAGTTGTTCCAAATGAAAGTTGCTTGAAATTCCAGACAAAGGGGTTCTACGCCATAAACAAGATGGCGGTTTCGATTTCGTCAAGCGCATCAGATATGGTGTATAATATTTTAACGGTGTATAATGTTTTAAATAGAATGGGGCTCTATTTCTGCTTATACCCATCATCAAAAACGTGAGCGATATAAAAGATGCTGGTTTGCCAAAGCAGAAAAATCGGTGAGTAATGTTTCATTGTAGAGAAAGAGTGCGGCTGACGTCAGAGCATGTCGTTCTGTTTACGGCAACCTTTCACCCTCAGATAGGACGAAAAGTTGGTCAAAAAATTGCACTAAAAATGTACATTTGATACGGCCTTTAGTGTAATGGGACATGACTGGGCAAGTCAGAAAAGATCGGTGGGGCATGTTTGGCCCACGGTCCTCAGATCGAGTATTACGGGTGTTGTGTATTTATTGCATTATTTGATGTTCAGTAATTTTATTTTTCCTTAGATTTCTTGTCACATAAAGGATTTGAACTGGCGCCGTTAGTTAGGAAAATTAAAAGAAAGTATTGTATGATGCGTGTATTTCTAAATCAAAGTGAATTTTACTTATCTTTGTGTGTTATTATTATTGACAAATATCTACTTTTAATAAGAAAATTACTGTAAAAGTTGGTTACTGCGAAGCACATGAATTTCAATTAGTATAGCATTTTTTTACTCTTTGGCCATTTAAATTAAATGCAAGTGTAATGAAAAGACTGCGAGTTAACACGTAATAAAACCTAGTTCTGTCTTTGGAAATTTTTAAGTTTGTTAGTTTACTAGATGCAAAAGATTTCGCAGATCCATTGGAAACTCTTTTATTTCGTAAAGCCTTGTGAGGTACATTTGTATGTTGATAAATAAGTATTTTTCTCTTTCCTGCGTATTTTCTGTCAAATAATGTTAGATTAATCTTCCAATCGAAAATGAATCGCCTTCCATGTTGTTTTAAGTAGAACTTTGGGTTATCCATAATCTCTCTTTATGTGCATTTGTACACAGAGCATCCAAGTATATCGATCTTTATTTTCTTTTTAGAAATGTCTGATAGATAATGATTCAAAAATACGAGATTTTGTTCTGTATAGATTATGCAGAATAATGTTATCGAAGTATTATTAATTGTGAAGACCTATACACTTTGGTGGGGAAATTTTTGATTGCTTATAAATAAACATTGTCTAGTTACCAATGAAAAATTATGTTTTTATTTATTTTATTTTTATTTATTTATTTTTTTGTTCATATTTACTACTCTGTGTTTTAGATTGTTTTGTTTATGAAGTCTCGGGAATCCACAATACTTATAGCTTGTTAAGAAAATTCATTTTTGTTATCCGCCCATATGAGTCCGCAAGTGCTGATTTATACGTATCAAGACTTAAGACCCTATGACTAAAATATACACTTCTCACTGTATAAATGCTACATGTCAAACATAAAAAAGGCGAACTTTGTTTATCTACTATTGACTATTTACTTCCTATACAAAAAGATTTGCCAAAATTCCCTCTCATCGTGTGCTGTCAGAGGCTGCCTGGCTTTGGCCGTTATTGGCTGCGTGAGTTATGAGATGTCCGGCACCGGATGACGGCTGTCCGGACCTGGACTGTCTGTCCGGTTGCGTGACAGCCTTTTCCCTTCGCCATCCGGGTCATTAGGAAGCTCAAGCGTGAAAAATGTTTGCGAGATCTGCTGTCTGTTTTGGTTTAGGTGTATTTAGAAAGGTGTAGTGAGTTGGTATTTGTCGACTGTGATTTTTGTTGCTATGAAATGTAACGGAAAGTGTCGTGTATTTAAAAATATTGTGGTGAAAAAATTGAAAAACGATGAAAAGTCTATCTCGTCTAAAAAAAAACCCATGCATGATGTAAAATAAAATCTGTATAATAAAGTGGTTTGCGTAGCATACTCTCAGAAATAAATCCATGTATGATTTGCACAAATTTTTCCAGTAGAAGTTGAATATTATCATAACTAAAACCTAGGAAAAGAGATCAATTTGTTTTGAAATAATTCTTTTATTTGTTTATATATGTTTCAATCTAAATTTTCTCTTAAAATTTCTTTTTTACTTTTTGTTTGTTTTATTCATCTGCCAAAAAAGGAGATCTACATTAATTATAGTTAACATTGCAGTCTGATCTTTTGTGTTCATCTGTTATGCATTTCATACCTTTAACTTTTTATCAATGCTTGTATTAAGTAACTTGATATTTATGAATGATTTACATGTAGTCACACACAAATATTTTCCTCGTGGAAGTTTGTATTAATATTGTAAATCATCAATATGGAAATAATTTCTTATTAATTTCACTTTTATTGTCTTGTTTGTATGTAAAACTTTAATTTTGGTCATTTTTCAATTCCTACTATTAGCCCACATTCTCTATATATTTATTTATCCTGGCGGAATTTTCAATCGTTAATAAAATACATCTTAAAGCGCTCAATTGAGATGAAATTTTATATACATGATTATTTTGGATGACAATACAATAATTTAATTATAAATAATAAAAATTAATTGATTAAAACTAATTATTTAAAGAATTACAAATACATACACAGCCACATTGGCCTCAGTTTTGGCGACTTGTGTCAAAAATTTAAAAGATTTTTTTCTCACATTTTAAAGCATTCAGTTGAACTGAAATTTTATATAAACGATTGTTTTGGATGACAATACGATATTTAATTACCACTTAATGTTGTGATTCTGTTATATGGATATACATATTTATATTAATTGTAACTATTTAATAAAACGCAGCTAAAATAAAATTTTTCTTTGTTGATCTAAGTAGGAATCGAGAGTTAAATTTTTTTTATATATATATTACTTGTTTTTACTGTTCATTTAGAAATTCATACAATAAGTTCTATATTATGCAAATAATATTCATGTAATCTTCCTTATTATTTTTATTGCTTCACTTAAGTATGATACATAGATAGACTACTTCCTGTAGCAGTTCCACATTCATTGCCTACAATTGATTTAAGCAAATAGATTAGTATTAAGAAGTATAATGAACTGTATCTTGTAGCTATATCAAAGTGGTTTTTTCATCAGAAGCAGTCGAAAAAAAAAAGAGATAGGACGAGTTGAATTTATGTCGTAAAAACATGTAATAGTATTGCATTTCTGTATAGTAGTTCAGTGAATTTAAGTTAAGGTACATCAGGTGGTGCTCTGAAATAGAAATAAAAATCATTTGTCCTTGGCTCTCAATCTGAGTGCTTGTGACATATTAAAAAGAACGATTTATTTCGTTGTGTGTGTGTGTGTGTGGTTTCGTTTAAATCAGTATTTGTGTATTACTGAGATATTTTGTGCTTTTATCTAGAAACAACCTGGAATACATTTTTCTCTTGTTAATTTTAACTTCCTTTTGTAACATAATATTTTACGATAGTCTGGTGGTATTATGCATTGTCTTTTTGTATTCTTTTGGGCCATTTGCTAAGCTAATACAAAGCTATGTATTATATATTACTTGATTTTTTTTTTCTGCACAAAAGTTCTTTCGTTCATCGACATATTTAGAGTATTTCGTATTATAGATAACGTCCTGAAAGAATTGTAAAATTAATCTTCTTGATTATGTGTCCTGTTTTCTGATATTCATTGATAGGTAGATGGATTGCTCAGCCCTGTCAGGTTCCAAACTCCAATGTTAAATTTTGAAGTGACTGTGATAGTTTTAATTGCTTGCCCTTTAGTAAAAAATTTACTTTTAAAGGAAAATATAATACCTGAATAAAAATAATTATTTGAGGTTTGAAAGTTGAATTGATTTTTAAAGAGTGAAAAATGAAGAGAAAAACCCCAATAAAGATACCTTAGATGGGATTAGTAAGGCAGACAAGGCTTACCCTAGCCATTAGCCTAACATATTGCAGTCCTTTATAAGATCTGGTTTGGGACCCAAAACCTAACTGTGCAGGGGGTGGGGGGTAATATTATCCATTACCTTAACCAATCCGCTTGCAGCGAAAAAAATCTTAGTTAAAAATTTGGAAGGTTTTTGTGAGGTGATTTTGAGACGAAAGAAAGCAATCTCTGGTTGGTCCAAATAGATCCCGCCAAGTAGGAGGAGTTGCAAAATTGTATATTCCAGTCAGTGAAACATTGGAAAAGTATGAAATTAAAATTGAAAAGTTAATAATAAAGTAAACTATGAAAGCCAATTATTTAAATAAAAGATGGATCTATTAAAATGTTCCTTGGTTTATTGATTTTCAGGTAGATGTTACTGCTGCTCTTTTCTTTTCATATACATTTCTCTATAATTTCAAAATGAAAATATTATCAGCAAGACTGAATGCTATAAAAAAAGCCGTAATAAAATTTAATCTACATGCAATGTTCTGATTTATCAGATATCGCTGTGTACTAAAAATGTAATATAATATTCATCATATTACTAAAATATGTTCGAAATGCGCAACTTTGGGGAATTTATACCAAAATATCCGTCTCTTCCCACTTTTATTAGCTTCTTTTTAAAACATGGGGAATTTGATATCTCTTTCTTATGTATTTTGTTGTTAAAGATGGGAGAGGGCTGTAAACTCGGACCATCGAAACGACCTCCCCGGAGAACCGGAAGAAATGAAATTGTTTGCAAGGTCATAAACTTTTCCTCTCTCCCTCTCCTTTTTTTTTTTTTTTTTTTTTCTTTTCTTTTTCCTTCTTCTGATATCTTCCCCAGAAATGCGAGAAATCTCGTCTGCTTAGCCGTTGGGAAGTATTCCCCCACATTGTAATGTGAACCACGTGTTTCAGTCGTGGTGACAGTGATTGTTCCCAGAGCGCTTGAAAGAATTGGGTTTTTGTTTTCGAGCGGAAGTGTTTCAGCAAAATTGTGAATTTTAGTGGCGCACCTTTTAAAAGATAAATACATTTTGTGGAAACATCGCTCGTTGTTAGTTGAATTGTAAATGGTTTAGGTTGAACAGGGTGACGGGGAAAGGCATAGAACTAGGGTTTCAGGGCCGGCGCTAGCAGTTTCGTCGTCCCGGGAAAAGAGGTAAAATGCCGCCCGTTTATAACAAAAATTAAAAAAGATGACCTAAACCCATCCCACGCTTAATGGTAAAATAAAACGTGAACAAAAATATTGCTATCAATAATGTTGAAGTTTAGGGTAGCACAGAAAAAAAGAAGAGTCAAACACATTTCTAGTGTATAATTATAAATAGAGATATTTAAAAAATACTAAACAAATTATAGAACCACTAAATATTAAAATTTAATTACATATTAAAAATACACACATCTAAACAGAAAGTTAAACTTAAAAGTGTTTTCTTCTCACTTTTACTTCTGAGAATTTTTTTATAATCTCTTTAACATTAATTTCTTCAGCCAGTTCATGTTCAATGGCTATTGTTGTCAAGCCGTTTAGCCGATCCTCGGTAGTTGTGGAGCGTAAAATTTTTTTAATTAATTTTAATTTGGAGAAACTCCTTTCTCCACTTGCCACACTTATTGGGAGAGTAAGCAATATCCTTAAAACTACCGAGATTTGGAGCAAAATCCAGCTTCGATATGAATTTTAAAACCTCGATTGGACATTTTTTTTTATTAAGCAAAGCCAAAACCGCTACTATCTCGTCTGCCAGGTCCAGCGCGTTTATATTTAAAGAATTCCCATCAGTTAACACTCTTTCTAGATCTTTACAATACTTTAGTACGTCGTTTTGAGGAGTACCTTTTAAATCACAAATATAAATAATGAATGTACTCAAAAGCTCATTAATGTTTTGCATTTGAAATGAACTACTATCGTCCTTTTCCATGAAAATATTCTACGAAACTAATGACATTTATATTTATGTATGTAAAACGAAAAATAAATACATAAAATAGAAAAAGCACAAATGCAGCAAAATAATTCTTTTTCACTTGATCTTACGCAATGATTAAAATTCCTGGGCGTTACACCTTAAAATCTGTAAGAGAATTTGAAAATGAAAAAAATGTTACCCTTTTTTGTTGTACGACTTTGTCTTGTCTGCATTAGCACAGGAAGCTAAAAGAAATTATTATGCTTGTGAGCGGTGTCCCTGAATTTAAAATATTTTGACTTTTAAAATACTTAAAAGTTTATAAACATAAATACATACATATTATTAAAATTCAACATATTAGTTTTTTTTATAAGATTTAAATGAATCTTGGTTTATTTTCTTCATAAACTAGTTAATTTTAAAGCCAATTTGCCGCCTCCTAAAGTTGCCGGCCCTCAGGATTTAAATATTGAAATATTTGTTTTTTTTAAAGTCGGGTTGTGAGCGACTTACCCCTGAAGTTGCTCCCTCACTCTCTTGCCTACCTAAGGATGTAGGAGGAATAAAAGCAGAACCAGAAACTTCCATAGTAAAAATTATTTATTTACTCAAACACACCAACCAACAACACTTTAATCTCTAAGTGAATGTCAAAGGAGAAAGCAATGAGTATTAAGCAAATAGGCGTAAATAACTAATTTAACTCAACCTAATCTATCGTTGATTACAAACTCTCAATCCACTAATTTAATGCAGTGGCAAACACTACTCTTAATCTTAAGCTGCGAAAATAAACTTTCCTCAATTTCACCTGCGTAGCGAATACAACAGCTTCTTAGCTCCTTCTACCACAATTACAAAACTCTGACTTTATATAGTCGAACTAATCTAAATATCAAGGTTTTTTGTGAGGGATGGCTGTGAATTAAACGTGAATGCTAGCCCAAAGATTCTCCCAGAGGATTAATTTGGAGGTCGCGTATTAATTAGCAAAAAGATTCTCCAAAATAATTAGTTTAAAGGTCGCGTATAGATTCGTCTCAAGGTATAACGGTTTTTACATTACTATTGCATATAATATATTCTCGCAATGCTTTTCTAGGTTACCTTTTACATTTTAAACCAAAAGTTCGAGAGAAAAAAATACAATAAATATAGACAGTGGCACACACAAGGGCCCTCGGGTTCGGGCCCCCCTCCTCCCCTAAAGTCGTCGATTTTTTTTTGATTAATTATAATCCTATGTATATAGTACGTAAAATTTAACTAAGTATTTGTTATTAATAATTAATTTTATTAATTAACGTTAATTATTCATTCAATAATTAATTTTTTGCTGTTTTTTGTTCCCGAAAATTGACAAAATCTAAAGAATTTGTTGAGTGGCGTATTGGAGCATGATACGAGAATAGTGGACTTTCGACCCTGCCCCCCCCACTTGAAAAATTCCTGTGTGCGCCACTGAATACAGAGAATTTATAAGTATTCGAATATCAATTTTTCCTCCGTGAATGTAGTTTTTAATTCTGTTATGAGAATCACATATGAATTCGTTTGTATGTAATGTTCTATTATCTTTTTAATCATTCTTAAAGAACGATATACTAATTTTTTTGGATGCAAATTGTCGTGTTTTCCAGAAATTTCAAGCCTTTGTTTTTATCTAATTTAGAGTTTTACGGTGGTTCCAAGAAACAATTTTGAGGAATTTTTAAAGTGAAATTGATTATTTGAATTTTCTTTAAGCTTTTCATTCTTCTTTTTTTTAAAATTTATTTTTGATGCTAAAGTAATATTTTGTTTTATTTATGGTAATAGATAGTGGAGTTGAATGACAGGATATAGTTAATATTCAGCTTAATGTATTCATTTTTTATCTATTTAATCTGATATAATTGTCGTCATAAATATAAGTATAACCTAATGTGTTATACTCTCACAAGGAAAAAAATATATATTTCTTCCAGATAAATTCCTATGATCTCGTAATGTTATTACTCCTTTAAAAAAAAAAACTTTTTTTATCTACATTTTACTCCATAAACTCGACTACTTCATTACGATGAAAAATTTCTTTTCACTCCAGGTATTTTTCAAACCACCTCATTTTTTTTATTTTTTTTAAATAAATAAATAAAATCTCCAAGATTTCTTCCATCACATTACTTTTATTCGACCCATTATTCAAATCTTTTTTCTTTATTGAAAAATGGTGGTAGAATTTTTCGACTCTAAAGGGGAATGTGTGTGTGTCTGGCTGGGAAAAAAAAGAAATTCCACTATTTTTGAGTGTTTCTCCATTTGTTTTTGCTCAGCTGCAGCGTAAGGTGACCCCGCCCACCTCGGCATGACGTCATTTATTACTTCTTAAAAGACCACTGACTATCCAATAAGACGCCTTGTCTCAGAAGTCGCAATAATAATTCTTCATTTCTTAACGCGGAGAGAGCGAAATGTCTTTTTTTTTTTTAATAAATTTTATTTCTGGTTTTTACTCCCTTTCGTTTTCTTTAAATAGCAATTATTAATCCTTTTGACTGCGTGTGCCAAGTTTTATTTCCCGACTTTTAAGAGAATTTCCCCTTTTGATAAAGAGGAGTTTATGTCTGACTGATGAAATTATACGTTTTGTTTTTGGCTTCAAGTGATGGTGTGTCGAATGTTCTAATTTTAATGTTGCTAAATCAATTGATTACATAATGAAAAGTAAAAGATTAGTGGTACTTCTCCGTTTCGCCGGTGCAAATCTCGCCATTTTGGCGTTATTGGCGACAACACACTATATACTTAAAAAATATAAATAAATATTAGTTCTCATTGGTTTTTAACCCATTTTTGATATATTACGAAAAAGACTTTGCTGATAATCCTATGATTACACTTATAAAGTTACGGAAAAATTAAAATGTTTTAGTTAAAATATGCCAAATGAGATAGAGCAAGATTTTAGCTTTAAAATGATACATAATTAATGAATACAGAGGCGGCTCTAGGACAGGACAATCCGGACTCCTGCCCGGGGCGGCAAATTTTAAGGATCGAATTTGAATTTTTTTATTCTTTTGTTACGAAAATTTGATATATTTTCTGAAATATTATTGGGTGTGAATTTAGTATTGCATTTAACGTATCTTATTATTATTATTTTTTTTATATATTTAATGACAGTTTTCTTTTATGTTGAAACTTGAAGGGTTAGAAGCGGGAGTATATGTTAAAGCATGAAATTTAACATGTTTACACATATTTCACTTGTAAATTTCCCCCCATCCCGGAGTGAGGTCACAACGGACATTCCTTTCACCCTTACGATGTCCGTTGTCAGCTATCCAAAAGGGGACAAGGGTAATAAGAGGTTTTGATAGATAGTTACAGGAGATGTTTTATTTTAGTCCTGAGTGTAGTTACTGTAAGTTAAAAAAACCTTTTGTGATTCCCACCATCAGTAGACTATTTTTCGAAGAAATTGGCCTGCTGAGATGGACGATTCCTTCTCTTACATTTCACTCGTTTGTTATAATAACGAGTAATTATGTCCTTAATTTCGAATTATTTTGAATTTTTTAAGACTTAAAATAATATATATATATATATGAAATAGATTGAAGTAGTGTTGGCCGGAGTGGAAGATTATCAATTTTGATTTAGTAATGACGTCTTCAGAATAGCTTTACCTCCTTTATTATGAGCACACATCAGCAGATTAAAGCACAATTACGTTCTATTTTCACATTCAGTAGACAGCGGCATTTTGGAGGACACAACACAAAGACAAAAAGCAGCAAGTATTTTCAATCTTACATTATGGTGGTAAGCAGAGAAAGAGAGCGCGATTACATCAGCTTTTGGGGTTTATATACCAACAGTGCACAAGCGCCTGACTATTACGTAATAGCGGTTCTGATTGGCTAGAATGCGCGGAATACGGAAATCGGTTTAGCCGATTACGATTAAGATTACAATGTTTATTTTTAAACCTAAGAATTAAAGATTATTTATAGATGATTAAAGAGTTAATTAAAAGTATGTGTTAGAGAGAGACGGAATTATCACATTTATATATATATATATATATATATATATATTTTCGATCTTCATGTTTTGCTTTTATATTCTTATTACGTTATTTCTTGTTGTGTTCATTATCTATTATTTCTGGTTTTTGAAATATTATACAAATTTATTTTATATATATATATATATAGAGAGAGAGAGAGAGAGAGAGAGAGGCGGCATTGGAGAGAGGGGCGGCATTTTCCATTTTTGTCCGGGGCGGTAAAACTACTAGAGCCGGCCCTGGTGAATATATCAAAAAAGCCTTATTAGAAGGGGAAAAAAACTCAAATACACAATGGTGGAAATCGGACATTTCATATGTTACAGCCTAATACAATACTAATTCGCAATTTGAGAGAAAATTGTGTGGAAGGAAGGTGTGGTAAAGGCTTCTCAATTTTATCTTAATTTTTTTTATTGAAGAAATTTCCATTAATTTTTATATGTGGTTCGTCTTGTTCGTCTTTTTTTGTAATGACTTCAATTATCTTCACCTGGTTATAAAGGTAGACATCTGACAAAGTACGTTTTGACATTTCCATTCCTGCAAATAACTTTATAGAGAGTAAACAAACATCTTCCAATACTTCAGTAGGAAGGAACAAATTCAATCTTGTGTCTTTTTGAAGTATGTGAACGAAGAATAGATTCTAAGATGCGAGGGGGCAGGAACATCACATTCGTGTTTTTCAGTTCTCGCTCTTACTGCTTTCAAATGGATATTCGTGGGTTTATTTATTTATTGTATCTCTTTTGATTCTGGCTGCTTGCGTCAACTTCATTCAATGGTTCATCTTTCATTCCTTGCTGATATTTTCCTTCCACACAAATATCTCGTCTTTTCCTATTTGCCTCATTTGAAAGAATCTGAGTGGAACACAAAACAAGCTTGCATCAAGTAAGAAAGACTAAGTTTGTTAAAATTTTATCTTGCATTTTTTTGTAAATCATCAACTGATTTTGAAATCAGTAGGACTTTGGACAAAAGTACACACATATTAATAAATTCTTCCTTTCTTTCTCTCGTTTCTTTTAATATCGACTTATTTCTGTTGTTGATCGAAACGGAAAAAGAAAACATCTTAAATGCAAAACTAAGTTTATTTACGATTTCAGTAATTTTCACCTGGATATTTCAAAGAACTGATAAACTATTATTTTAAGGTATCCGACTACGTTCGGAACCGTGATTTTAAAAAAGTGCATAACATTACTTTCGGAGTTACAACCCATTGAAATAATTATCGGCGTTTTTTTCTTAAAATATCTCCCCTCTGTTGTGTCGTAAAACATGGATAAACCCACTTCTAAGTAATATATTTCAAAAATTCTAGTTGAGCCTCTGTACAGAGGTCTGAGCTATATACAGGCAAAATATTATAATACAAGCATTTTTCACTAAAGGAGAATATTTTGAAAATTGCTCATTCTATGTTCATTTTTTGTGAAAATATTGTACTTAAATAATTTTTTATTGTAATACAATTCTTAAAACAATTTTATATACATTTTCTAATCTAAGGGACACTAAATATCATAAATATTATCCATTTATACGCTTTTGCAAAATCATGGTTCCGAACGTAGTCGGATACCTTAAGGATGCATGTATAGTCAACCTCTCTACCTGAACACCGTGAGAAAAATAAAACGAATTAATTATAGTTCATTATAAATGTTTCTAATGAAATAAGACTGGAGTGAGTAAGCTTTTTATTAACGTTGCGCTGTAAAGCAATAAGAAGGCTATTGGTGACATACCTCGTAATAATCAACAACGGTCAAGTGACCGTGAACCACTGACCTGAGCTGATACCCTCTTCTCCGAACTTCCACACCACGTCAATGGGAGAACTTTGAGCTTCGTCAGACTTAGCGAGCATTAGTGGGTCTTCAGTGGCACTGGGCTCGAACACATAACATACCAGATACGAATCCGTGACCATGGCCACTAGGCTACCTCAGTATGACAAAGACTGGAAGAACGCTGCTAAAGGAATATTGCCAGTTTCTTTGAACGAATTGTGTACGTCAGGGGTGTTAAACTCGCAGGCCATATGCGGCCCGCAACAAGTATTTTTGTGGCCTGGCCAATATATCGGTACACAATAATATATAATAAAATTATAAATTTCTTCCAAAAGAGAAGATAGTAGCAGGGAGAAGAGATGTCAAATGTTAGGACTTAAACATTAAATTTTTCTTTTTTATATATATTTATTATTATGTATGATTCGAAATAAACCTACGTTTCTATAAGTATTGATTTCTTTGCGGCCCATCTAAAGTTAAACCCTGTTCGTTTGGCCCAAGTTAGCCTTTAAGTTTGAGACCTTTGATGTACATCAATTATAAGCTGGTATAAAATTAGCATGTATCTGTTTACTGTAAATAATTTTTTCCCTAATGCATAAATAAATAATAATACCCCGCTTCATTTTTTAAAATGACTGTATAACAACTAAATTTAAATTTCTGGGTTATTTATAAACTTTTTTTTATATGTGATTCTTACTTGTATTGTAAATTTACCGGGCGTCCGAAAAGTATGACTACATCTTCAAATATTAATTAAAAAAAAAAAAATAAAGGTTAAATTTTTTTAAACAATTCTTTACTGCAGGATTTCAATACCCGCACCCTTAATTGTGTGCAACACACCGAGTCTATTCGAGATTTCTAACCACGTTCTTTAATAGAAAGCATTACGAGGTCAACAATCTGAATTGTCACTGTATTTCGACTTTTCATTTCATCAGTGTCATTAATAGAAAATTGGTAAACAATGTTGTTCCCGTATCCCTACCAAAAGAAGTTAAAAGGTGTTATATCTAGAGATCGCGGTAGCCATGCTATTGAACTTCCTTTTTCCATCCATCGCCTGGGGAATTTTTTCTCACCACCAAACTGAATCCATTTTGAAACGAGGGTATTGAAAAACGGGACATTGCGTCATCTAGTTTGCATTTCATTAAACAGAAACTTTAATCTTTTCTTTATGGAACACAAACCGTAAACGAAAATCTTTGTGTATTTTTAATTAATTTTTGAAAGCGTAGTCATATTTTTCGGACACCCTATACTTTAAAACAATGGGTAGAAAAGATAGATGTTTAGAAATGGTTAACAATTTTTGCTTCTCTGGCTTTCTTGAAGATATTAAATTTTTGTTAGAATGCATTTTTTTTTTATTAGTAAACTGAGCAAAAGAGTACAGTTAGTTTAAACTCAGTCATTATATACCAAGGAGCGTAGATCTGATATTATTCCCATTAACATTTAAGAACGAAACTTAGTTTGTAAGTTGAAATGAATGAGCGGAAATGGCCTCTCTTTAAGGCACTCAGCAGTTGGACAAAAATCAAAAATTGGACTAAAATCAAAAAAGTCTCTTATACCCGTTTTGGGACTTGGGACTCTTAAAGATTTATTGAAAGGAATAAGACTTGAAGGTAGGAAATCCAACTAAGCCGATTTTTTTTTAATATGTATAGCCCATCTATAGATAGATTTAGAGGACAAGGTGGATGGCACATAATATTTTATCCAGTAAAAAAAGGGGAAGGATTAACTTGTGTTTTATTTTATCATACTGCACGAATAGTTCGTAAGGATTTCAACTCTGACATGTGGAATTTATTTCGACGGTGTGATCTATAATAACATTTATTTGCAACCATTTAGATGGTGTCAGATTTTGGAGATTTTTTTTTAAAGTTCAGACTCGATTTCTGCATGGAACTTGGTTGCTGAATGTGAAATGCTAGGAAAACAAGTAATATAAAAAAATCTCTCTTTTTAAGTCAATTCCTACTTAGATCAACAAAGAAAAATTTTATTTTAGCTACTTTTTATTAAATAGTTACAATGAATATAAATATTATATACATATCATTAAAGTATCCTATTTTCATCCAAAACAATCGTGTCTATAGAATTTCAGTTCAACTGAATGCTTTAAAACGGGAGGAAAAAAAAACCTTTTCAAGTTTTGACACAAGTCGTCAAAAATGATGCCAACGTGGCTGAATTTGTAATTCTTTAAATAATTAGTTTTAATCGATGAAAATTTTTATTAATTATAATTAAATTATTGTTTTGTCATCCAAAATAATCATGTATATAAAATTTCAGCTCAATTGAGCGCTTTAAAATGTATTTTATTCACGATTGAAAATTCCACCAAAGGTAAATAAATAAATAAATATAGATATTGTGAGCTAATAGTAGGAATTGAATTACAGAGAAATCAATTTTTCGACCTAATGTTTTTGAAATTTTTCCCAAAGTGAATTTTCAGGTATATGGAATCTCGTTTTAGGTTAAGAATTGATTCTTTCATAAGTAACTCATTTAGTTTTAAATAATCAGTTAGATTTTAATTGTACGTTCGCCTTTTGTGAAATGTAATCCGTAATGTGTTTAACGTTTGAAACAAATCTTGTAAGTTTGTGAGGGAATAGATCCACTCTCTTGCTCACCCCCCCTCCCCCAGATATGTGGGAGGAAGGGAAGAAACACTAGACATATTCAAAATCAATCTATTTATTGATCTCACAAATAGCAACTCTGATTCAAGTAATCAGTGAGTATCGATCCTCTTATTCCAGGATCAAATCTATTATCTCAATTACCTGAATTCTAATTAAACCCTAGTGATCAATCGTCACTTTAACTCTTCCGCCTATCTAATATTTGAAATAAGACTATAAACTTGAATAATACCATATCAGTAGCAATCTATCCTATACATCTTCTCACTTTCTCTCTCTCCTTCTTTTTCTAGTTAGAACACCTAGACTGTATATAGTAGATCTAATTTGAATAATCACGTTTTCTTCTTCAGAGGGTTGGCTGTGAATACACACGACTAAATAGACCAAAGATTTCCCTAGAGGATAAATGAAAGTACGCAGATCCGTCAGAGTTAATTGCTGGATAATCAAATTATTTATTTACTAGCTTAGTCTGTTGAAGTTGAAAAAAGTTGTGCATAAAGGGCTACAACCATTTTAAGTTCGCATTTAGAGCCGAATGTTGTTCATTGTTTATGTAACATCTTACCTAAGAGATCATGTATCCTGTTCTTGATTTGAGATCGTCCTTTGGTGCTTAGTATTGTACAGTCGACCAATTTCACCAAACGAAAGATATCGTCAATTGAATGATGTTGCCAAATGCTGTCGTCGTTATCTTTACTACGCTCGAACATGCGCAAGAACGGTTTCCATGGCTGTTTATTATTCATTTGGGCGACGTCTTTTGATTTGACGCAGTTGATCGACAGGAAATATGTGAGTATCATTGCTTCATAACATTGATGATACGAAGAAATATACATCTAAAATTTAAAATGGTTTTCTGCTGTTATTCTGATGTGTTTACAGACCAAAACGTTTTCGAGTGTCTGTTAACTTTGAATTGCTGAAAGTTTTGCCAATTTGTTTAGTTATGTGAATTAAGTATTAATGAAATACTTCCCGAGGAATTGTTTTTAAAGCCTTGTTAATTAACTTTGTAATTCCTTTGGTATACATACATTTAAAACTGTAAGTTGTATTTATTTTTTTTAGGAAAACAACAAAAGATTTTATTTTCAACTTATCTTTTTTAATAATAATATATAAATGAAAAATTTGACACATATAATTTTGAATTTTTTTCGATTTTTTTCACAGCAGGAAAAAGAAAAGGAAACACTGTAATATTATCATTATCTACAATTGCCAATAATTCTAAGAAAAAATTAAAGTATCGTAAAATCCGGTGTATAACACGCACTTGTAACACAAAAAATAAAATCGAATTTTACGGGTGCGTGTTATAAACTAGGCAAAATTGCTTCAAAAACAAAATGAGATAGACATTAAAAAAATATATTTCTACATAGATCAGAATATTATTTATTTAAAAGATGATATACCTAATGAACTAAAAGGGTTTTAGTTCTAGAAGTACACTATTTTTTTTAAATCCTGGAATAATACTTTGAATAAATGATTCAAAACATATTAGTATTGCATAGGTACACATTTCAGATTCCTTCGTAAAAAAAGGGGTGCGCGTTATAAGCCGGATTTTATGGTATATAAAGTGCAGTGAATATAACAGAACTATTTAGAATCATTACATCTTTATTTTCCAGTAATCGAAATTAATATTACTCGTACTTTCTCTACGGATTCATAATTATAAATTATTTTCTTTGACTTTGAAAAAAGAAACGCTCTTTTTTTTATTGTACAATTCTTTACTTGCAGAATATTTCATATCTTCTGAAATGTTGCTGCAGTAAAAATTTATCTAGCAAACAATTAAAAATTCGTTTGCTTACATTTTACGCAACACGTTTAAGGCAACTGCCTATTTTCTGATCGAATGTACGATATGACTTTTTTTTAACGCTAGCTAAATGAGAAGCAGCTGGCTCTTGAGAAAAGAAGAGCACTTTTCCTAAATTTTTTTTGGCAACATTGCATGAAAGATGGGCTATCCCTGGGGCTACTGTAACTTTTAAGAAATTGCTCACATCAGTCTTAAAGAAATGCAGCGTGTGAAATTTTTTTTTCCCCTTTGCTCCTCTGATGCATCTAAAATCTCGTTAGTATACATTTTGTTGCACTTAAAAAAGTACCAATTTTTGTTCTGCTTTAGGGGGAAATTTTTTTTTTTTTTTTTCTTTTTTTATCCTCAATGTCTTTTATATGATTTTTTTTTTAAAAAAAAAAATCACATATAGCGCTTTTAAAAAAGAAGAAGAAAAAATCTGCTTTGCTGTACTTCGTCATATTCAATTTTTGTAGCGTGAAGTAATATGCGAAAAGTAATAAGTTTAAATTTGCATTTTAAAAAATGCCATCGTAATTTTTTTTTCTTCCTGTGCGTTGAAAAGAAAAGAAATTTTATTATATGAATATTACTTTTTTTTTTTCTGTTTTGTATTTCCTATTATACAAAATAACAAGTAATATATGAAAAAAGTTTTAAGTCAATTCCTACTTAGATCAACAAAGAAAAATTTTATGTTAGCTACTTTTTATTAAATAGCTACAATTAATATAAATATATAGTTACAATTAATATAAATATACATATACTTATGACAGAATCACTACATTAAGTGGTAATTAATTTTTATTAATTATCATTAAAGTATCGTATTGTCATCCAAAACAATCGTGTCTATAAAATTTCTGTTCAACTGAATGCTTTAAAACGTGAGAAAAAAAAACCTTTTCAAATTTTGACACAAGTCGCCAAAAGGGTCGCTAAGTCGCAAAAATGATGCCAACGTGGCTGTATTTGTAATTCTTTAAATAGTTTTAATCAATTTTTATTAATTTTCATTAATTTATTGTATTGTCATCCAAAATAATCATGTATATTAAATTTCAGTTCAACTGAATGCTTTAAAACGCGAGAAGAAAAATCTTTTTGAAGTCTTAACCCAAGTCGCTAAAAATGAAACCAACTTGGCTGTATCTAATTTTTTAAATAATTAGTTTCAGTCAATAAATTTTAATTAATTATAATTAAATTATCGTATTTTTACCCAAAACAATATTGTATAGAAAATTTCAGTTCAAATGAGCGCTTTAAAATGTCAGAAAACACCTTTTCAAGTTTTGACACAAGTCGCCAAAAATGATGCTAACGTGGCTGTATTTGTAATTCTTTGAATAATTAGTTTTAATCAATTAATTTTTTAATTATAATCAAATTACTGTATTGTCATCTAAAATAATTATGTATATAAAATTTCAGCTCAAATGAACGCTTTAAGATGTATTTTATTAACGATTGAAAATTCCACCCAGATAAATATATAGTGA
The DNA here is from genome assembly GCA_019973955.1 of Trichonephila inaurata madagascariensis. Lineage (NCBI taxonomy): Eukaryota > Metazoa > Arthropoda > Arachnida > Araneae > Nephilidae > Trichonephila > Trichonephila inaurata. The sequence continues at coordinate 88,117 of BMAV01005862.1, forward strand.
GATTGAGCTAATGGTAAGAATTGAAAAATTGAATTCTATTTTCATTAATTTAAGTTTGTTGTACTTTTAAAAAAAGTATTTCTTACTTTAATTTTAATTAATTATATATAATGTTTAGAAACATAAAATTGAAACTTAATTTTTTTTACACTACTTATTATGAAAATTTCGGCGTCATGAAGAATTCATGTAAATTAAACGAAACTTGCAGGATGTTCAAAAAGGATTAGGATAAATAAATGTTTACAATTACATAGATGTTATGTAGCTTCTGTGAGCGGAGTTGCACCCTCTAAACCACATTTGAGCTGTATTTAAAAAACACTGAAAAAATGTCTTGAAATGTGTGTATAGTCAATGGGCTGAATTCATGTGACGTCATTTATCACATGATAATGATAACCACGTGTTTTTAGCCATTCGGTTAAAAAAAAAATGTGACGTCATAGTCACACGATAAAAGCAATCATGTGTTTCCAGCTAATCGGTCCAGGCGCTTCGTTGTTGTCAACTTTTGATCTTTTCGGAAACATTCTCTTAAAAAGTACGAATTTGTCAACAACAACAACTCACAGAAGTCAACAAAATGCATTTTATTTAAAAGTATATGCATAAAATAAGATTATTTTGTTATTTTAAAATCTTGCGAAGAATTGTTTTTTTTTTTTTTTTTCTTTCTTTTTTTTTAACATATGAATATAATTATGCAACTATGAAATTTGATCTAAATTTTAGAATAGAACAACAAGTCCAATTAGTTTGATGTCTGTTTTGAGTTCAACGGAGAACACGTGTTTTTTCTTTGTTATGTGACCGTCATGAATTGAGCTCATTGACTGCTATATACATGATTTATTAGAATATTGTCTCATAAAAAATTCAACAACGAATTGACATCTGTGAGGCAGACTTTTACATCGTGATAACGCCACACAAACGAGATATAATTGAAGAAGTGAAACCTGCCGCGGATTAAAAAAGGATTGGGAATAACATATAACATTGGGAATAACATATGGATGGGCATTGTCTCTCTAAGTACAGATCCCGTAATGCGTTACAAGAGGAGTAAAACCTTGGACTCCGCAACTTGCCTGATGTAGAGCCCGCTGTTCGCAGGGACGTCTTAAGGCATGGACCAACTGGGTCCGAGACCTCGGCCGCAATAGGGGCCCCTTCTCGTTCTCGACTCAATCTTAATAAGGTCATAATTTGAATACGTCCAACGGTCAAATGTTATTTCTGGTTGTATTCTCCGAAAAACGGAGAATTTCGGATGATATGTCAACTGGCTACATGTGATGACCTTCGTCCACGTACTGACCTAGGCCGATCACCATACACCAGGGATGGCGAACCTTTATGGATCCACGTGCCATTTTTTCTGAAGAAGTGTTTAATGAAATATAGACGTGCTGTCAAATAAATTTGACTTGTGATTATTGGGAAAACAATAAAACTAAGTACTAACAACTCCAAACTCTTTATTTACCACGAAAAAATACCTTTTGCACTGTATAGTTGTAAATGTTTTAGTTATGCGTGTAATTCAAATTATAAAGTAACATTAGTGTGATTTCTAATGTTGTAGATTAGATGAAAAATAGCTTATATTAGGTTTGCAAGATGTTACTTTTAGTAAGCTTGCATGAATTGGAGTTATTTGTCAAACGATTTCTAAGCACTTAATTAGTTTTGCTGTGGTTCACTTTTTCGACCAGAGGATTTGTGATTCGTTTCAAAATGCCGTTTTACCGACAATGTTCTGCAGCCGCTGTTCCAGAACGTAAAACACACACCGCTTTGTCGCCTTTACTGAAAATGCCGTACTTCTTGATTCACCAAGTTTGAAATTCTCTGTCACACTTACTATCTTGCACTTTTTGTTCTCTTGCTAAAGTAGCCACGTTAAATATTAGCTAAAGATCGTAAATATAACACAAATAAACTTTAAAATACAGTTGTGTCAACGAAATTGACTGTGTTATGCGTAGACAAACTTTGCACCATAAGCAATTGTTGTCCACGACGTAACTAAGGCAAGACAATAACAAACGAGGTGCTCCCCTCCACCCTGAGACCGATCACCCAAGTTTGTTCGTAATACTTCATAGTGAACTTTGTAATTTTGAAATAAAATGCAAACCATTTTGATCACTGGCGTACCCAAAATATTGTGTCGCGTGCCATTGATGGCACGCGTGCCACTGGTTCGCCATCCCTGCCATACACAATCATAACTCATGCAGACAAAAGGCGGCAGTTGGTCGAGCGGGCTTGTGCGATTGTTAGTCGAGCACATTTGTTTCGGGTTATTGTTTGTACGAGTATTGGACAACGTATGCTATGTACTGTTTACTTTTAAGGGTCATAGGCTTGCGTAAGGCCCCTACGTTTGTGTGGGGGCCCCTAGGGGCTACTTTTGAGTAGGGACTCAGAGCCTCAAAAAGTCTTAAGATGTCCCAGGCTGTTCAGTATCCCTTCAAAGACTGCGGTAGCCTAGTCATGGTCACGAACTTTTGGCTGGCATGTCATAAACTTATGTCCCAGTGCCACTGGAGTCTGGTAGTATAGAGGAGCGGATGCACGTTTCTTTATTCCAGGCTCAAAGTCCTCTCGTTGGTGTGGTGTAAAAGTTCGGTCAGGTGTGCCCAGGTGTTGTATTTGTCACTTGATCAATGTTCAGAATGACGAAGTTCTTCGCCAATAGCCTTCGTGTTGTTTCATACTATGGCGTTAATAAACACTCACTCACCCAGCATCCCTACAATTTGAACTAAGCTAACCGTTCATATGATATTCAACTGTCGCCCAGATCCATAACAATCGACGTCCGTCCTATACAATGCAGGGTAAGACAATCCAGAGGAGAAGGGGTTCACCTGTGTAGGGTCTGACTATTATACATCCTATCGTTGTAGAGTCCAGATTTTAGCAGGACTTATATGAGAAGACGGCATGTCGATCAGCCAACTACTGCTATAATTTATGTAATATATATCAATTATAAATTAATTGACTCTTAATTCTCTCTCATCATCATAGTCAGTATATTTGTAAATTTGTGTACAGTGCAAAATGTGAAAATTTTGTATTTTTTTGTATATTTTTACAATCTTCCAATTTTGTTCAAAATCTTTGTATAGCAAAAAATAAGTGGAATAGCCGAATATTTGTTCATTTTTGGTTTCTTTCTGAAATTGCTTCGTAAATGAATAAATATATAAAGTTCCATTTTGATTTATTTATCTGTTAGAAACGGATGATTTGTGAATTTTATTCATTTTTTGTTCTTGTCCTGTATTAATTACATGCATATTACAATTAATTTAATATATCTAATTGCTAAAAGCTTTTTTTTTTAATCACAAAACAATTTTATTTTAATTCCTCTAGTTTTTCTGCGCTTCGCTAGTATTTTATGCATTTAAGTGTGTCAAGTTTTCAATTTGAATTACTTCCAGTATTTTTATTAGTAATTAATTTATTAGTAATTGATTATTTTATTTATTTATTAAGTGCAACGTTTAAGATTCTGATTTATTTCAGTATTATTTTAGACATTTAAAAATATTTCTAGGCAATTTATTAAAGCAACGTATAAAGAGCTGATTAAAAAAAAAGTATTTGTACCCATTTTCTCCATTTTGAAAATATTAATTTACTCTAAATAATTACATTGAATAAACTTCTGACTTACTTAAATATCCGAATAAATTCCCGAAACGCGACACAAACCTCTATTCAATTTTTAATTGACATTGCAATAACTGTGGAGATCTGCGTAAATTCTGTTAACTAATATTAAACCAAAAATCGCTATTCAAATCAAAAAGAAACTTCTTATAATTCATGCAGCCAAGATGCAAATAACTCCTTAATACCGCAATTCTGCCGGAACAGAGAGAAAGGAATAAAGAAAAAAAATGTCGGATGAGTTCACTGGCTTCTGTTTCCTATTTAAACTCTCGAGTTGGCGAGGATATCATTCTTCAATTACAATTTCCAACTCCTAAGTGTAACTGAGAACAAATTACAAAAGCCTTGACAGAAACCCTAGGCATTATACTTGTGTTATGTAGATGAATTAAAAATACATATTCATCGAAGAGTCGGACGATATGGGATTTAGAATGGCGCAGTTTTGTTCCCATTCTTTTATCGTCTGCCAGCAGCCTCAGTCCACTCAACTCAACTCCTTCCGGCGTTTAACATAATTCGCTCATGTAAATGCAATTAGGCATTTTGTACTTCCGAAGGGTTAAAGCTCTTAGTGCTCGGGGCGAAATAAAATGCATATGTCGACTGGCATACTTGAGTGAGATGATTTTTTCTTTCTCTCCGGCCGTACTATTTTTCAGACCCGCGAGAATCAGTAAAAGTTTTCCGCGTAAAAAAAAAAAATGTTTTTCCGTATATCTTTTTTCCATAATCTTTTTTTGAACACTGAAGCCCAGTGTTTCTTGATGATTCGATAAAAAATACGGTTATTTGAGTTTGTCTGACGAGTCGCTATTAATTATGGTTGTTATTTTTTAACCTCTTGTTTTTTAGATGTAATCCTTTTTTTTTTTTTGTTTTTTTATCTCCGCGTGGTGTGAATTCTTAATGTACATACGCGAGTAAAATATTTAACGAGAATGGAGACTAAGGGCTCTTAAAAAACCGATTCAAAGAGTTTAGGACATAAAATAGCCTTCGTGTGCTTAAGTTTGTCATTTTATATGGGTCCTTTTGTTGGATGTATGCATTAATGGTATGCCGTTTACGTCCGGTTCGCTATACCTTTCTTAAACGAGTCAACTTTAAATATTTTATTTTGTTTTTATGCTACCAAATTCTTTCATGATGATATAGTTTAGTGGTAGATCCGGAATCCCTTTCGTTTTGACCCATAAGGTTGTTAACAGTGCATTCTGTATATAAATGTAATTGAATATCAACCAATACCATCATTCAAGCGCCTATCATTGCTTTTTGCAAGTAGTCCGAAAATTGCAAAATAAATAAATTTTGAAAAATAATGTATTGCCTAATAAAAGAAGCAAGAATCTCTTAAAATGAAAATTTATAATATGAAATGAGGGAATGGGATGAGGGGATATTTTTAAGACTGGCAAGTATTTTTTTTTTTATAAATGGCTTGAACATAAAGATAAGGTTTATGGTATATTCACTTTAAATTCAAAGGGCTAAACTACCCGGGTCATTTTAGAATAACCTACTCTAGAACAATGGACGCCAATCTTTAGAGCTTCGTGGACCACTGACAACTGTATTTATTCACCGCTAACCGAACCGTACTATAAAACCTAGAGTACTATAAAACCTAGAGAGTAAAAGCAAATCACTAGTTAAAACTTCGCTTCACCACTGTATCTTTAACCCCCGGTTTCAACTGCAAGTTTGTAACCTCATTGGTCAAAATAGATCCCAGTGATGCGCCAACTACTCAAGCACGTTTAAATCTAACCGAGCTCCATCACTGCCTTGCCTACCTAAGGGTATAGGAGAAATGAAAGCAGAACCAGAAACTTCCATAATAACAATTATTTATTTACTCAAACACACTAACCGACAACACTTTAATCTCTTACGTGAATGCCTAAGGAGTAGCAAAGAGAAAGCAATGACTATTAAACAAACGTGCGCAAGTAACTTATCTAACTCAACCTAATATATCGTCGATTCCTAACTTTAAATCTACTAATTCAACACAGTGACCAAACACCACTTTGAGGATTAGTTAGAGGTCGCGTAGATTCGGCACAAAGTTATTACTCATATTTCATGATACCTTTTGTTACTCGTCATTTTTTAAACTGAATCTTCATAAAACTCTAAATACTCCCATTTTTTCTGAGGACCATCAAAAACTTTTCACGAACCGCTGAGGGGGCGACCGTTGCTCTAGATGAGCGGTTCTTAAACTTTCGATCGCCGCGATTCCCTTTATGTATCAGGGTCACATCACGGACCCCCAAGATTTTCAACATCCCTCTCCGAATTAATGTTCTAGATCGAAATACAATTTCTTGAAGAATTTCTTTGTTAAAGACTTTTTAGTGATCTAGTCTTGTATGGCACGTTTCAATTTTTTCACGAGGCCTTTCAAAGACTGTAAAAGAGGGAATTCTCAACGTTACATGAGACTCCGCAGAACACAGTTTAAGAACCGCTGCTCTAGATCAGGGGTGACCAAACCAAATGACCTCGCGGGCCACTTCGGAAGAACTTTACAATCCCGCTGGCCGCATATAAAAATATATATCTTTATATTAAATTTGGATCCATTACAAACATTTGTTGGAGTGAAAATTTAAAACAGACTGATATATTATTATTGTTTTCCATGTATACAGACATAGGCAATATAATAATAATGCAATGATCAAATAATGTTTAATTTATATAATTAGTGAGATATCTATTTCTCAACTCTTTCACTTAGTTTTTGCAAGTCGATCTCAATGCTTGTGTATTTGTGTATCGTAATTGATGTTGCAGATTTTCGTGCTTTAAGTTTGAGCACGATTTATGTTTGATAAATTTCAATTTTTAAAAAAAAGAGATCCACAGTAACAGAAGCAACGTGATAAAGTAATAGTTGTAAAAAAAAAAGTAAATAAAAAATAATAAATATTGTTCAAAATAGTCGAATTTTGTAAAGTTGTAAAGAATCTCGCGGGCCGCATGCGGCCCCCGGACAATACGATAAAAATTAATTGATAAAAACTATATTTAAAGAATTACAAAGACAGCCATGTTGGCATCATTTTTGGCGACTTGTGTCAAAACTTGAAAATGTTTTTTTCTCACGCTTAAAAGCATTCAGCTGAACTGAAATTTTATAGACACGATTGTTTTGGATGACAATACGATACTTTAATGATAATTAATAAAAATTAATTACCACTTATAACGTTGTGATTCTGGCATATGTATATACATATTTATATTAATTGTAACTATTTAATAAAAAGTAACTAAAATAAAATTTTTCTTTGTTGATCTAAGTAGGAATCGACTTTATATATATATATATATTGTTTTAAATTATCTTTCTCCTGAACTCCATATCATAACGTATCTCTTCCGCATAGGTAGGTTCCGATTAATAAAATAAAATTGCCTTCCATATAACCGTGATTTTCCCTTCTGTACATATTTCCAGTAGTTTGTTTTAATTTGATCTGCGTATATTTGAAAGTAAAGTTAACGTTTTTTTTCTAGTAATTAAAAGAAATCAAAATATTTTACTTTTCCCTTTTTCTATCTCCCTCTTTAACTGCCAAGTCCCAGATTTACTAAAGGGCGCCCGTATCTTTATGTTTTGCCAAGTCTCGAGTGGTGGTGGTGGTGGGGTTCTTGTGTTAATCTGATGGTTGGCAAGATGGAGAAAGTTTGTTGAACCAAAGTCGCGGTTTTGCGAAGTGGAAACTCGCTTTTGACTTTTTAGAGCCTATAAACAATGATGAAGACTTTCCTTTCCGCCGCTTTATGGGAGGTTATAAAAAGTGCCTCACTTGACTTTTATATCACTGCTGTGTTGAGATCGAGAGATGTGGATATGGTTGAAATACTTTTTTTTTCCACCAGTGAGAATCGTGTTATTAAGCATACCATTACGTTTACAGTTCTTTCAAAGTTGTTAAAATGATTAATTTGTTTTGACTCGTGCCTCGATTTTTTTTCTTTTTTCCCCTTCCAGTGTAACCCTCTTTAAATACCTTTATTCAGTTCCTACTATTAGCTCACAATCTGTATATATTTATTTGTATATTTATTTATTTATATTGGTGGAACTTTCAATCGTTAATAAAATTCATTTTAAAGCGCTCAATTGAGCTGAAATTTTATATACATGATTATTTGGGATGACAACACAATAATTTAATTATAATTAATAAAAATTAATTGATTAAAACTAATTATTTAAAGAATTATAAATACAACCACGTTGGTATCGTTTTTGGCGACTTGTGTCAAAACTTGAAAAGGTTTTTTTCTCATGTGTTAAAGTATTCAGTTGAACTGAAATTTATATACACGATTGTTTTGGATGACAATACGATACTTTAATGATAATTAATAGAAACTAATGACCATTTAATGTTGTGATTTTGTCATATGTATATACATATTTATATTAATTGTAACGATTTAATAAAAAGTAACTTAAATAAAATTTTTCTTTGTTTATCTTAGTAGGAATTGACTTAATTTTTTTTTTTTTTTTTTTTTTTTTTGTATTACTTGTTTTTCCATTGTATGTCTTTTCAAGTAGGTGACTGAATTTGTGAATGAAGAAAATAGTTTAATCTGGATAATGATTTGGTGATGTGTGTATTTGTTGCAGCAAATACAGTAAGGTTTTCATTTTAAGATCTAAAAAAAGAATAGAGTGCAGATTTGAAAATGGTTAAAAAGCAGGATCTATTCTTGAAACACGGTGCCCCAAACCAAAACAAGTAATATATATATAAAAATTAAGTCAATTCCTACTTGGATCAGTAAGTTTATATTAATTATAAATAAATTACTTTATTGTCATCCAAATTAATCATGTATATAAAATTTCAGCTCATTTGAGCGCTTTAAAATGTATTTTATTAACGATTGAAAATTCCACTAAGATAAATAAATAAATATATAGAGAGTGTGAGCTAATAGTAGGAGTTGAAAAAGGAAAGTTGTAACACCACATATTTGCAATCGCCTTTAATTTACTTTTATACGTCTGCCAGATGGCGCTACTAGTTCTTCTGGAGAGAAGTTCTTTTCTTCCGCAGTAGTAGCTCGAGTAAGTTGTCTTCTTAAAATGAATGTTTATGTATGTTTTGTGTCCTCTGTTGTGGGGGGAACTAAAAGATCATTAAATATTGTTTGCTCCTGTATAATTCTGTCCTTATTATTTTATTCCATAGGGAGCATTAAGTTATATTACTAATATACTATTCTAATATTATTCACGTGATTTTACTATATATATTCATTGTCATCGCAAAATTTAAAAACCTTTCAAAGATTGTTCATATAAGTTGAAAATGTATGTTTATTTATACATTGTATAATTAATTGTGGGAAACGTATTTATGCCAAAAAAAAATTTTTTAGCGCTCGTAAGAGCAATGAGCAACTGAAAAAATGTGCTGTTCTTGTAAAATCAAAAAATATCAATTACTTATGCCTTTGGGGGGAGGGTGATCTTAGATAGGTCTTCTAAACTTGAACTTCAAGAAGCACAATTTGATTTTTTTTTTTTTTTTGTATTATTGTACTGAAATTGTTTTAAGTAACTAATATATGTGTTCTATCCCCCCCTAAACTCCAGTATTAATATGTATACTTTTGTGAAAATTCTGGATCTTATTTTAAAAATTGAAAGTGCAATAAGTTTTTTATGATTGTAATGCAGATTTAATTATATGTGATAAATTCTAATTCAAATGCGAAACGAAAAGGTCAAGAGATCTTATTTTAATTTTATATTTCATTTAGCATGGAGAAATTAAGGAAAATTTAAAGTATATTTATCTAAAATGGGATGAGTAATTGATGAACGCTGTTCCCTCTTCTCATCCGTTCCATTTAGAAAAAGAAGAAAGAGCAGAGTCACTTCAAAGAAAATTACTTAGTAAAAAGAATTTTGTGGAAATTTATGAAAAGAAAATATAGTGAATTTTTAAAATAAGTTTATTGTAAGAATGAAGTACCCTCCAAAGTTTTTAATTCTTGTTTCTTTTTTTTTTTTTTTTTTTTAACTTTACATGTGTAATATAAATTTCTCATATACCTGTTTTTATAGTTTAAATTCATATATTATGAAAGTTAAATGAGATATTAAGATCATTCAACCTTTCGTTTGATTTAAATAGTTTTGGATCTGAACTCTTCCAGATATTGCGCTAATGATTTTCATACGCATTTTTTCAATAACTTTAAGGCCCTGAATTGAGATGTGCTTGAAGTTATGGTGTTAAATGACATCATACAAACTTCCAACCAATCAGAAAACAGGAAAAGTTGGAGAATGTTCTTTTCCAATGCGGGGTTCGCAGAACTGAATAAATAGAATTGAGTGTTACGCCGAAATGAACGTAAAGGCGTACAGTTCTCTACTTGTGTTCAGTTTTGTATGTGTTTGCTTTGAAATTTTATTAGCTCATGAAAGCCAGTAAACGTTAAAAAAAAAGTATTTATTAATTCAAGTGAAGTCAAATATTAGTTGCTTTTAGAAATTACGTAAGTGTTTTAGGGAAAACATTCAATCTATCAACTCAGAAGGCATTTTGTAAGCTTTTAAGATATCCTTTACTCAGGGACGTCTTAATACTCTTTGAGGCCCTGGGCCTCCATGCAAAAGTATAGGCCCTACCTAAGATCTTTAAAAATAATAATTGCCAAATACTCGTTCAAACGGTAACTTGAAACAAATAATGTGCGTGACTCACAATCTCAAAAATCTAGACACAAATCGGCTCAACCGATGGCCGTATTTCAACTAAATGAGTTGAATTGTTTATGTTACTAGGCCTAGACATGGACAACAGTCATCTCATAATACAGTCTTACTACTTTTGTCAGTTGACATGCAGTTTGAAATTCCCTGTTTTTCGGAGAATATGTACAGGAATAATATTTGACAATTAAAATTAACCGGATAGTGATCTTATTAAGACAGAATTGAGAACGAAACGAGCGAACGAGACCCGGGCCCAGTTGGCCCATTCCTTTACAAGGAATCCTCAATAAATCTGTCTAATATTGAAGGTCTAGTTCTTTTAACAAGAAAATACGAATAAATTTGTCTAAGTATGTTTTAATTTTTTAATACGAAATAATATGAGATTAACATTTCGAAATAGCGTATTCATAATTATGATGCAGTTGAAAATTTATAAGATTAGAATTTTTAGTAAATATTAGGTTATTGCGCGCGCACACACACAAATATATATATTATAAATAATATGCACGTCATTAATTACAGATTACATCACTACTAAATGTTACAGTGCTTTATGAATATTTTTCTATGTGTTTTCCAATGTTTTGCACAGATTAATATTTTCCATAATTATATATTTAATTAGGATTTTGAATCCCTGTGAAACACATCAGGATTGAAATAGTTATTCACGCTATTAAAAATGGCTATGCAAATAAGTAAATTGCAATCACAGTTTTATGCATACTTTTTTCAGTAATTTTACAATATTTTTCGCAACTTAGAAGTTTCAGAATTTGTGAGACTATTGTTCTTTGACATGATATTGAACACACTTCAAAACGCGACATTTGCATTTTTATTACGCACAGACACTTCAAATATTTGTCTGAGTGTCTCAATTTTAATCTGGATAGTTATTCTTTTATTATTACAATTCAACGAATCCATATCAATAGAACGAACGCGTGGGATTTGAGACGTTGGCTGAGAACACAGAAATAAATTCGCGCCGAATCGCAATAAACTTCAATTAAGTGATATTTCTGTCCTTAAATTATCCCTGCTACAGTAATTTTAATTAAATTCCGTCTCCTTATTTTCATTAAAACTTGTTTAAGCCAGTCGTATTTTATGATTAAATTACATTCTTTTTGTGACAAGAGCCTAGCGTAAATGTTCCCTACCGTTGCCATTCTTGGATCCAGTAAACAGGAAATGAATTGCTAAAATCCAGAGGTGAAGGTAACTCATTGACAAATTCCGAATTCTTTAATACGGAGCAGCTAATAATAGTTCCTTTAGAATCTTCTCCAGCTAGTTTCTCACTCGGGTTTTGTTGTTTTGTTCGACAAGATAAGGGAACTTCATTTTTCAATAATGCAGCTTCGGAACGTATCGTAAATCGCTTAATAATATGCCTTGACAAGGAATGTTGTTCGTAAAGTGTGGAACATTGTCTGCTTTACAGCGTGGGTGAAAATCAGTTTTATTGGAAAAGAGAGGTAGAGAAAATGCTATCGGAAATTCATTAGTGGCATTTTCAACCGTTATTTTTGATTCCTTTTCTTCGGAGTTCTTAATCTTGATGTGGCAACAAGAATTCGGTTTTTCTTCTTGCTTGGGAAACTGAATTCTTCTCCCGTTCTTGTTTTAGTTTGCTGAGGAATTTTATTGAGTTTTTTTTTCCCCTTCCTTCCACTTGTATTCTTTTTTTTTTTTTTTTTTTTTCTATTCGGAAGCTATAAAAAATCGTTTGGTATCTAAAAGTAAAGAATGTGTGATGAAGTGTTTTCTGGAGTTTTATCTGTGGTTGTTCATTAAACTATGTGCTAAGTATTTATTTCTGGAACGGAAGGAGGGGGAGGGGGTGATAATTTGTTGTGTTTCTTGGAACTTTTCTGGTTAAAAATTAAAACAAAACAAAAAAATAAAATCATAAAAGAAGTCAGAAAATTTTGTATACTATTCGTACGTATTCAATAAATACATATTTGTATCACGAATTTTTTTTTTTTTTCCAAAAAAATTACTACAATTAATTGTTACAGTTTTAGTTATAAATTCTACTTTTTTTTTTGTACCAATGTAGCCTAATGTTTGTGGTTACTTTTGAATGTACTGACTTCTTTTTTTATAAACCATATTATGAGTGGAGATATTCTAAATTTGAAAATGGAAACATTGTTTGAAATTTCTAAAAGATGCTTCAGTTACTTAATTTTTCTTGATTTTTATATGTCTCTTACTCCCCCCCCCCCCCCCTGGGGGGGGGGGGTGGGGGGCGAAATTATTTTTTTGGGGTGTGTGGGGGGGGGGGGTCCAGGGTCGAAAGTCTAACATTCTCGTAACATGATCCAAATCGCCGTCAAACATATTCTTTTAGTTTTGTCGATTGGCAAAAACAAAAAACAGTAAAAAATTAATTATTGAATAAATAATTAGCATTAATTACTAAAATTATTTTTTAATAACAAATATTTTATTAAATTTTATATACTATATATATATATAAGATTATAATCAATCGAAAAAAATCAAGGGCTATGGGGGAGGGGCTCCGGACCCTTGAACCCAGCCCCACCCCCATCCTCTTGTGTGCGCCACTGGCTACGGTAGCTGAGTGGCCATGGTCACGAACTCGTGGCCGGTGTGTCAGGAATTCGATCTTAGTGCCTCTAAAGGGCTGCCGTGTAGAGTGTTTGATGAAAATTAAATCTGTCGGGGCACAAAGTCTCATTGGCGTGGTATGAAAGTTCGGAGAGGAGGTGGGGCTGCGGCAGCCTAGTGGTCAAGGTATCGGATCATGGCAGGCATGTCACGAGTTCGAGCCCAGTACCACTAAGGACCCGCCGTGTAGGGCAGCGATGCACGTTAAATCTGTCTAGAGCTGAAACGTCCTCCCGCTGTTGTGGTGTTTTAGTGAGGAGAGGGGGGTGCCAGCTCAGGTATTGTCCACATCACTTGACCATAGTTCAAAATTACGTGGTCCGTCGCCAAAAGCCCTCGTGTAGCTGAACAGTGCGACGTTAATATTCAATCAATCAATCATTGGTTCAAAATTGAGAGGTTTGTATGTATATTCTTTTTTCCTTCTCTTATACTCCTTATGTTATTATTATTTTTATTATATTTGCTTTGTATTTATTTTTATTTTGTACGTTCACGCACATGTATGTATTTCGTGCAGTTTCCTTTAAATTTGTATTTTGCTATTTTACTGTCTTTTAATGTTTATAAAATGTAAACTTTGATTTTTTTTCCGCCCCAATAAAGTTTAGACGTGGGAGTGGTTGTTTCCCGTGGGATCGGTGTGTAGCTCTAAGCCCTTCTCGGGTGATCTCGGTTCTTTTGGGCATTCCTTCTCCACCACCAAGAACCCTCGTGTTGTTTTATAGAGCGAATTAATATAACACTTACTGCATATTTTTACAAACGGGGTGGGGGAAATAAAATATATTTAAGAATTGTTTTTCTTAAATATATTTAAGAAAAGGTAGATATATTTGTTAGGTCTAAATTTATATTTTACCGTGGAGTGCTGTTATTATTATCAACAGAGATACAATAAATATTTTACGAGAAATAGTGAGTTTGATATAATAAATTTCCAAGTGCATTAAATTGTTTAAATACGTTCAAAGTGAGTTTTATATCATTTTATAATTTTTTTTTTCTTTGCTGTTAAAGTCAGACTTTCTGTTTCACATTTTGTAGCTTTATATATTTGATACAAGATATATAATAATAATTACATTTTTTTTCATCATGCTATAGAAGAAGTGGAATTATTTTTATTGTATTCATTTTTGGGGAGTATGTTAATTATTTTAAAACATATTCTAATGTTTTCCTACATTCTGAAATTTATTAATGTGTTTTATATATTTTTTATAATTTTCTTTCCATTCATGTGGTATAGTAATATTAATTTTTTAAATGAGTTTCTCTAGTCAGATATACTTGAAGGACTAAAACTCCATATATTCGTTAATACTGCTCTTTATGTAATCTCTATTGTGCTATTTTGTTAAAAATTGAGACATTCATAGATTTTGAATAAAAAGAAGCTTCATTATTTATTTTAAAAATTTAACCAAATTTGTTTTATTTGTTCGGCCCCCCCCCCCGCTTGAGATCAGAACGTAAGAGGAATTATTTGAATTTCTGACTTATTTACACCGCGCTCGCGCGTTTCAAAGCATGATTTGGTTCAAAGGAAACACTGGCTGCCCACTACCTTCTTTAACTGGAACACAGTCTCGTGAGTTAATTTTTAACCCCCTAACTTCCTTTTTTTAAGCTTAAATTGGTATAGCATGTTTATTCTATTTAAATTGTATTTATTTGATCATGTAATTCCACTCCTATGGTATCTTTATTATGCTATTTAACTAATTTATAATACTTCTAAGTTTTTGACCAAAAGTATTTTTATTCAATACTAAGCTTTTATTAAATATCGAGATATTAATATTTATATGATGTGCAATAAGATAAAGTTGAACAGATTGCTTCTAGAAACAAAATCATCAAAACAATGCATTGAATACACTTCATTTCATTTCAACAGAATTTATTCAAGCTCAGACTTAGGGCATAAATAACGAAGCATGTGTATTTTCCTTATTTTATATCCACGTAATGATACTCTTTCGAGACGCTTCGTCACCGTTATATAAATCCAACTTTTCTCTCGGTCCTTGTTTGCTCTTATTGTTTCTTCATATCACTCTTACCTTCTGTTCCTTCCCTTTTTCTTCCCTAACGATCCCGAAAATGAACGGAGAAAAATCCCGGAATAAACCAGTGCCGTCGGTTAGTAAAGCTCGCAAAAAGCCCCTGCGCCGTGAAATCGTATTTTCCCGTAAAATCGCATCGTCAACGGAAAATAATCCCTTGCCGAAATGACACACACGGCTGCATAAGGGTAACCAATAAAAAAGCCAGAGAGAAAAATAAATAAATAAATAAATAGACTCAAGGTAGAGAAACGCGTTAAATGGAAAGCCCCCCCCCTTAAAAACCACCCCCAGTAGCTATAATCATAGTCTTTGACTTTAAAGGGGGTAGACCAAGGAACAGCTTAATGCCCAGTCATAAAACCCCACTTCTGTTCGGGTGGTTGATTTTTATAGGATTTCTTTATTCCTTTTCTCATGTGTTTTTAAAATTACGCTTGGTGGTGTGTTTTTCTTCTGCTGCTGCCGCCACCAACCCTTTTTCTTTATTATACTGAGCTATTGTCTCACCACATGACTGCTGCTGATATTAGTTTCGGGTTTCGACTTTTTCGGTGGGGTTGGGGGTTGTGGAATGGAAAGAGTGGATTGGCTTCTTATACTGGGAGGCGTCGAATCTTTTTGAATTTGTTTTTGGCATTTTGTTGAGGAACGATTGACAGGGCTTTGTTTAGTTAGCAGTTCCCCCCTCCCTCCCTTATTTCTTGTAGTACAGGTTCGAATATTTTTACAGATAAGTTTCAAGATGGATACTAATAGTGCAGATTTAATAAACTTTTTTCTGTTTATAGAAGTTAAAAACATTTTTAACTATATATGTAAGCCCGGGGTGGCCATACTTTTGGTATCCGTGGTCTACTCCACATTTAAAAAATCGAAGACGGTCTACCAATGGGGCAGAGCTAAATTAACGTAACGTACATTTTTATATATTTATTTTCGGTAACAAGAAAAAATGGTAAATTATCTAATTTTTCTAAAAAAAAACTTAATATTTACAAAATAAAAATTTACTGACGAAAATAATCAAAGTATTCATACATGAAAAATTGACCATCCTATTCACTTCGTTTAGTTGAAATTTGGATGTAATCTAAGCATCCCACTTTGTCAAGTTGTTTCTATTTAATTCTCCACTGTAAAACGACAAATTCATTGTATTACTTTGCAGTTTGTTTTAGGTTTTAAAGCGTAAACTGTAGTAAATTTTTATTTTAAATAATTCATTTATTTATAGTCATAAGTCATAAATTAAATTGTTAACATCCGAGGTCATTATCGGGATTTTCGCGTGGACTACCTAAAATAAATTCGTGGTCGACGTCTTGGCCACCCCTGATATAAGCCCAGTGGCTGAGTGGTTAGTGCATCGCGCTTCCGCACCATAGGTCCGAGGTTCAAACCCCGGGCTGGGCAAGGTCGACTCAGCCTTTCACCCCTTCAGTTTGTAGATAAATGAGAACCAAGCATGTTTGGGAACTTAACACTGAGAGTTTTGCGTCTGACTGACCACCTGACTCGAACATCTGCTCAGGGCCCTAGGTCGCGTATACTGAGTTGGGCACAGTAGGCCTTGGACCTCATGGGCTGTCGCGCCAATAAGTTATATATATATACAGTTTTAAACATTGTTTTTTGTATGAATGAGTTTCTTTACTATTAAGACAAAGGGCGGTACAATAAAGTGTATAAAGGATTAGCTGTCCAAAGTTCTAATGAATTTTTTGATTAAGTTTTCTTTCTTTTTTTGCTTCGTTGCGCAAGTGAATAATTTCATATGTATTTATTGCATCTTTTGTAGCATTTGCCAGTGCATTTGAGGTGTCTTGAGTACATTCGGAACCTTGATTTTTAAAAAGCTTAAAACGTTATTTTGATATTTAGTGTCCGTTGAATTAGAATATACATCTACAATTGTTTTAAGAATATTATTACAATAAATTATTTAAATGCTTTTGGGGGAGGTAACAGGAAAAAAGAATGACATATTTTTAAAACATCGTCCATTTATGAAAAATGCATCTATAATATTTTGCCTTCGTATAAGTAAAACCTCGACAGAGCCTGCACTAGGATTTTTAAAATACATAATTAAGAAGTGAAGTTATTCATATTTCAATTTTAGAGTGGCCTTAAAACATAAATTATTTTTTCATTTGATAGTAATTCTGAAAATAATGCGAATTTTTCAAAACTTCTAGCTTAGGCTTGTAAGGTTTCTTGATCCACTCGTAGAGATATGGGAGAAAGGGAAGGATGACTAGCCGTGTCTAAAATTACTCAATTTATTTTTCACACATTCAACAACACAAGTTCAAGCAGTCTAAATTAAGAGATGCGCCCAATTGAAGCAATACGTAAGTATGTAGCGAGGTACGCGAAGTATGATAAGACTTTATGTTTCAGAACACTTACTTCAGGTCCGGATATACTACTTTCCTAGCTATGTGATCTCTAACTAATCTCTAGGGAACAATCGTCACTTAAATAATTGCAAGTATCAAATATCAGTTTGATTAATATCTTATCCGCTAGCAATCTAACCTATCACTCTCACTTTCTCTTTCACTCTTTAGCTTGAAAGCTTAGACTATATATAGTAGACCTAATTTACATAATCACGTTCTCTTCTTTGGAGGGTTCGTTGCAAATAAAATAGAATTAAACGACCAAAGATTTCCCAAGAGGACTTGTTAGTCAGAAGGACGCGGATAGAACCGTCAGAGCCTGTGTAGAGAAGGGTTAACTATGTGTAGTCAAAATATTATTATTGAAGTATTTTTCGTAAAAGGAGAATGTTGTAAGAATTTCTTATTCTTTTCACCAAAAAATTGCTTTTAAATATTTGCTGTAATAATATTCTTAAAACAATTTTTTATGTGTATTCTAAAACAAGTGACACTAAGTATCAAAAAAATTACTCATCTATATGTTTTTGCAACATCACGATTCCAAACACAGATACCATAAGAAATAGTTTTAAAAACTTTTGTTTTCAAATTTTTCTATTAATTTAATGTTAAAAAAAACTTAGTATTTTATTTTGAACATATTAATCTATTCCTGATGTTGCTATTTAGAAAATACGGTTATCGCTTTAATTATTAAGAATTTAAAATCTCGTGTTATAAGTTTTGTTTGAAGTAATAATGGGTCCAAATTCAGGTGACGTCGTAGTCGAATGATAAATAAAATCGCGTGTTTAACCAATCAGATCATGCCCCACACTTTTGCTTTGTACTCAAACTCTCTTTTAAAAAGGACAAATTTGTCAACCATAATAACGCACATAGTTAAATAAAATACACTTGATTTTAAAGTAGACGTGTAAAATAAAAATTTCTTTTAATCTTGAAAAACTCTTTGAAGAATCATAATACTTGAATATTTTTACTCAATTATCAAATTTAAAGTTTTATCCAAATTTTACAAGTAGAAAAGCAAATACTAGTCGAATGTCCTTTTTGAATGCAATGGAGAACACGTGATTGAATTTATCACGTGACCGCTATGAATTTACCCCGTCAAGGGCTCACAGGACCCTTAACAGATATCCTTTCACTCGAAAAAGACATCCTTCTTCAAACCAATGTAACTTAGCATTAAAACAAAACAATAATTTGAAATTTTTACCACATGATAATCATATATATTTACAATATTTCTCAAATTTTCAGAGAATTTGAGAAAAAATCTAAAAAGTAATAAAAAAATAAAAATTGGACAATTTTTCAAAAACATGAAAATCAGTATTTCACACCACGCAGGATTCTGAAGTACAAAATTTACAAAATTAATTTTACTTGGTATAAAAATGTTCGCTTTCGAAGTTATACAAACTTTTAAGAAATTTAGAAGTAAAATAATTTTTAAAATACAATTATAACAAAAATTCTTTTTTTTTTTGAAAATTGATGTATAAGTTATGAAGAGTCTTATTTTGAACACGTGTATAAAATTTCAAATTGATATCATAAGTAGTTTCTGAGGAATCCTGCGCGGAAGCTAAAACTTTTTGTTTTGCGAAAAATGAAATTAAAAATATAAGAAAGAGATAGTTTTTTCATTTAAATTTCACTACTTATTTCTCAATAACTTCGGAAGTTTTCACAGTATCAACACAATTTTGGTACCAAAATACTCAGAAATATTGAGGCTTTAACATATATATTTTTCAAAAAAAATTGAAAAAAATTTGCAATTTAAGAGTCTTTTGAGTCCTTAATTCTGTATATGTTACTCCCTTCCCCCATCTGTTTTACATTTCAATAAGCTCCTCTGTATTATAGTTGTATTTTATTTCCTTAAAAATAAATGTTTTATGAAAAATCTACCTTTACCTACGTATGCACATATACTAGAATCTGGTTAATTTTTCTAACCACTTCCACGTAATGTCGATTCAAATGACTGCTTATGACATATTTAAATATATATTCTTAACCCCCAGTTATTATTTTAACATAGCTGTCCATTTCGCTTAATATGAGCGACTGAACAATACAAAAAAGTTTAGTGAAGCGTTTCGTGACCGTCGCCTATCTTCTACCGTGCCACAATCCATTGACTTCTACGTTTCGGAAACTTCTGTGACCCAGTCAAGTCATTAATAACTTTCGATACCTTCTATTAAATAATTTTGACGGAAATTAGATAATGAGTATGTGAGTGTGGTCTCCTTCTACGAGAGCTCATCTCCGTCATAAAGTACGGGGCTGATCGTTATGGATGACATTTCTGCAGTTTTATACATTTATTATTCTTGATGGTTTGTTAATGAGAGTTTAGAATGAGACAGTTCCGGAATTTTTGACTGATGGAAACTGTTTGTGCCCCCATGGTTTCGTAAAATGTGCTTATAACGTTGACAAATTATTTTATCCATGTTCTGAAAATTACGTTCTTTTGTCCGTAAGCCGTAATAAGGGAAATGTTTATTTCAAAATTGTTGCGATGTACGCACGCACTTACGCACATTATATGTTTACAGAGAAAAATTGTATCTGTCTGTGCTTGCATGGTGCAATTTTATAAACAATGCTGACTTAGGCCAGCTTTTAATCTAATAAATGAATGTTTGTAGTATATATAGCCTCGCTTCACTCCAACACCATTTAACCGATCACTATGAAAATTGGCATGCATATGTTTTTTTTTTCGTGTGAAAAAGATTTTTGTTCTGTCCTCTTTGTTGCAGCTCTCCACCAGGTGGCGCTACAGCATATCAACTTCTGCACCGTTTAATCAATCGCCAAGTTGCCAACAGGGTCGCCAAAAATGATGCCAACTTGCCTCTATCGCCAACATTTCGCTATGTTTCCCTTGAATCGTCATTATAATGTGAAGAACGGTGTTGCTTGCGAATATTACAATTTTAACATAAAATGAATACAACAGAAAATAATAGTAACGTATTACACACCGAGATAGAAATTATTTACATTATTTTAAGCATTCATTACACAAAATTTGTAATAATATGTTACTTTTGCTGAGCAGAGATCACCTTAAGAAGGTGTTTTCAAAAATCGACTTACAAGAGAGTTACGGGGGCTTTATAAATAAAAAATTATTTTTATCAGCTATTAAATCTACAGACTTAAAACTTAGCAAGTATGACTTTTTGTTCAGCTGAGAGATGCAAAAAGCTATTTTGTTTGTTAGTTTTAAGTGAATTGCAAGTTAAACAAACTCATTAAAAACTTCTTTATCCTTCTATCTGTATCCTTCTATCTGTATTACGGGTATACTAGCTAGTACTATATAAATGTGTGCTGCGGCTATCCAATTTTCCTCCTTTTTGTTTAGATACTGAGCAAAATCAAATCCTATTAAAAGTAATGGATAAAAGTTCTAATTTCTTTATTGAAAAAATAGTAACTTACCTAAAGTTGCACTCGAAAATCCATAGACCTATCTGTGCATAATAAACAAGTTAAATTGTAAGATTCTTAATCTTCTTTAATTTATCATGGTCTTAAACCCTTTAAAACGTTTCGTAATTAATTCTTTTAACTTATCCGCCTGACGAGAAATACCATTTTAATCTCAAATTTATCTCTTCAAAAACTTCCACGTTTGGTGCGTCTAAAGTAAGACGATGCAGCGTTTCATCAGTCTTTGATTCTGAACAGTCACTGCAAAATAAAAAACGGAAATCATATGATTATCAAAACTTCCGGTAGTAAAGGGTATAAAAGCTGAGATCTCTGGAATGCAGAAAAAAAATTCTCCGATGTCTAATGCTCCGGCCCGTGTTTGTGGTGCTTTTCGCTTTATGGTCGTAAATAAAATGGGAAGTTATACTTAATTGTCTCATCCATGAAGCAAATTCAACCAGATGAAGATGTTCCATTATCATATTTAATTCTAGTGACATCGTAACAAAAACTTGTATAATTTTTGTAATAAGTAACCAGATCACAAAAGATTTAGTAAGTGCTCGCTCTTTTAAAATTAGAATCAAATATGAATGCTGTTGCAGCTTTTGTTTCAGATCTTCTTCATTAGAGGAGGCTTTCAATTTGAATTACAGGGATTAATTTAAAAGAACTTAAATCTGTACTGTGTCTATTTGTTAGTTTTTTTTTTTTTTTCTAATTAAAAATTTTTTGGAAAATTATCGACTTATTATATTTATTAGAAAAGAATTTACCTTTATTAGCCCTCAAGGATCTTATTCATAGTATTTCCTGTTATTCGTTTTAATTCATGTTATTTTGTTCATTTCTTTTATTTCTTCCTAGATATTAACGCAAAAATTTAAAAAAAAATCGTGTAATTATTTTCCCCTTTTTCGAAAGATATATCACGCTGATTTATTGTAATTAACTTAAGTTTGATTTATAATTATTTTTTAATTTTTTTCTTGTTGTTTTAACATGTAACCTTTATTTTGTGCTGAATAATTTTTTTTCCGAATATTAATTACTACTTCCCTTTTATCTGTAAGTACTTCTGGTTGAATTGTTGAGACGATGCTAAAATATTTTATTTTAAATCTCGGATTTAATTTTAGAAGTTTATAATCAGTTATAAATATAAAAAGCGGTGCAAGTCAATTTTATATTATATGGAGATATTTAAGGGTTTGTATTTGAATGGTTTGAAAAATATTAGTAACTGCTAATACTTTTTTTGTTAAATATTAAATTGATTTAATTTTATTATGCCATCGTTTTTAAAGTATTAATTAAAAGAAAGTAATATTTTTGAGGATCTCTAATATACTTACGCCATTTTCAATGTCATCAAAATATTAAATATGAGATTGTAATTGAATCAAACTAATTTTTTCAATGAAATTTTTATTAAGTATATTAAAAAAATAGAATAAAAAAGCTTTAATTCAATATTTTTTCAGGTAATGCCATTTAAATAATATTAATTGCAACTTTATATTAATATGTTCCATTTTTAAACTTTTGTCATTATTCACCAAAATTCCAGTGAAAAAGGTGGTGTTTTTTGTCATTAACAGTGTTGCCACACGCATAAAAATGAAGTAGAGAAATTTTGTAGTATAATTTTTAAACTAAATATTATGTCTTCTGGGAAAGTGAATCTACACCACTTTCAAAGTAATTGTATTTGTAATTCCATTAACTACGTAAATTTATATTTACAAAGTGATGAAAATTTTGAAGGATTTATTTGGGAACTGCTTTTTAGATAAAAAAGCTTTTAGTAGATTGCATTCAATGTTACCATTAACTAACTTTTTGTCAAAAGTGGACTTACACCACTTTAAAAAAAAAAAATTGGCTCATATTTTGAAAAGTGCATTTAAATCTCAGTGTAATTAAACACGCATGTATCGTGAAATATCCATCTACATTAATATTACATACAAATTTATAATTAAATTCACGTAATACTCTTTAATTGTTATACAATTTGGATTTGACATAAGTGACCTAAAACTAACATCAGCAATCAATGACATACACTTATTACATTTTTCAAGTATGGAGCTACATTTTAAGAAACACGTAAACGAAGTTGTCTAGGCGTACAACTTTTACGCTAAAAATGAGAAATGTCGTAGTGTATGAGAAAGGGGTGTTAAACCCCCAAATCCCTCCCTTATGAACGCCGCTGCTTGCAATTTTAAATTGTGTTTTCTTAATATCCAAGCGCAAATTAGGCTGAACTACCCATTCGAATAAAGCGACTGGTGAAATACTCCCTTGAGGAAATTCTCACGTAATATCGTGGAATGGTTATCGAAAATGAATCCACCCCTTCCACTGTGTTGTTTAGGAGGAAACATTTCTCACGGATTTCTTCGCTCAATTTAAAGCCGGCGAAAAAGACAAAGGACTATCAGCGATTCTTCTTTCCACGAGATCTTCTCGATTACCATGGTGGTGCGAAAGGAAGTCGTAAAGTTCTGGGCGTGCTGGAGACAATCAAATGGGTTATAAACTTGCTCATTCATGTCTTTTTTTTTTACGCGTGAGATAATGCACGCCATGTACGAACTCAATGCCACAGTGTTATATGTAATTTTGTTTCTTTTCTTCATTTTTTTTCCTTTTCTTTTTTTTTTTTCTCCTCGATTGCAGTTGATGCAGATTATGTTGTTTAAATGGTTTAAATATTCCCTTTTTTTATTCGACAAATTCGGTCCTAACATATTTTTTTGTTCTTAATTTTAATGAATAGAGCTATCTTTTGATTTTACAAATTTGCTTTTCCCCTACGCTACCTAGAAACCAAGTTACAATTGTGACGGGTGTTTATCCGTGTTCTCTTAACAGTACTAACCCTCTTGAGAAATATTGGGTCCTTAAAAATTATTATATTATAAAGCTTCTCTCAAGAAGAAGACGTGACAATGCAAAATAAGACTTGTATATGTCGCAGGAAAATAATGAAATTAGGAAATGATCAATTCACGCAAGATGTTAAAATAACGTCTCTTTGAGGTAATTTCCCTTATGTAAGTAAGTGAGAGAGAGAGATTTGATCAAATGTTCGAAATGTTTTAGTGAAATGATGAAATGAACAAGTTAGCCATTTTTTTTTTTAAAGATATGGGGTTGATATTTAGGGGATCGGTAGTACTATCTGTATGTGGTTAGAAAGTACAAGGACTCGACCCTCCAGGTGTCTCCGCCACCTATCCCTTAAGGATTTCGCATCATCCCTAGGGGTTAGGATCAATTGAGACGGGA
The DNA here is from genome assembly GCA_019973955.1 of Trichonephila inaurata madagascariensis. NCBI lineage: Eukaryota > Metazoa > Arthropoda > Arachnida > Araneae > Nephilidae > Trichonephila > Trichonephila inaurata. The sequence continues at coordinate 112,488 of BMAV01005862.1, forward strand.
GTAGTTAAAGTAACGTCTCTTCAAGGTCATTTCCATGATGAAAGTAAGTGATTTTATCAAACCCTGAACTGTTTCAGTGAAATGATGAGATGAACTAGACAGGATTTGCATTGGCAAAATGCTGTCCGAGGGGGAGGGGAGACATCTGGGGGATCGAGTCCTTGTACTTCCTAACCATACAGGTAGTACTATCGATCCCCTAAATATCAATCCCATATCTTTTTAAAAAAATGGCTGACTTGTTCATTTCATCATCTATTTTCTTAATAATGGAATATAACGGTAATTACATATCTTATCTCCGTGGAAATTGTTCATCAATTTTTAAGCAAAGCACCATCCACATTAGGTAATTCGTTTTTGTTTCTCTTGGGATTGGTTTCATTTATATGTAAAAACAGTGTCGCATTCAATATTAGATATTTCATGCTAATCGTAGTCATTTCTTGTTCTAACGTGCAAGCGTTGCTAAGTCAACATCCTTCATCAGTTGCTTGTGTCCAAGTAGGCCCTGGGCCCTTATGCAAAAGTAGGACCTACCAATGAACCTTGTATGGAATTTGGTGTATATACATGTTAAGTTCAACCACCAACTTTCGACTAAATGAATTATGAAAATGTATGATAGTTGACCTAGGCCTAGACACGGACTAGTCTTGCAACTGTGCCCTGTTTTTCGGATGATCTTATTGAAATCGAGTCAAGAACTAAACAAGGTCCCTTTCCAATCCCCTGTGCTCGTTTCAGTCGACTCGTGCCTTAAAACGCTCCTAATGAAATCCTTTTCTTATTCATTAAAAAATAAATACCGGATGCAAAAATGAAGACAGAAAAGCACAAGACACCCCTGAGCTCAGGTTAACATTTTCAAATAAGCAAGCCCTTTTCTCCATTTAAAAACCATGAGAAGTATATATATTTGAAGATCATCACGCTTTTTAACGGAAATATGTACATCACTTCAATATAGGAAAACCTTTCCACATACAGGAAAAAGGTTTGTTTCACCTTACTAGATTGAACTTGATTTTTCGTGCAATTTTTTACATGAATCTCACTAATTTCAGTTGCTGTTAATATTTCTGTCCGGTCTTTATTTTGTAGATATCTTTTTTCTGGACACTAATATCTTTAGTGCAAATTTTATCGTCAAATTAACAATACCTAGAGTTTGTCAATTTTTCTCTCTCTATCCAAATGTACCTTTAGATAAATACTACTAAATATCGGTTCTTTATTTTATTTTTGGTCGTATATCTACTTCTCTAATCGTAGGTCCCATTAAATCTTGGTAATTGCTTTATCGCCTCGTTAACCAATGATTAAATGTAGAATGTTAATTGAAACGTTTGTTCTATCAAAGAAGACGCAAGGTAATTATATGCTTACTCCTTACATAAAGGATGCAATACATTGTTCGATTCTACTACAGGAATGTAAAAGTGATCTTATGCTCATTTTGGTATCTTCATTTGGTCAGTTAGCAGATACAGACAGTGCTTATCGTTAATGAGATCGACGTGAGGAAAAGTCAATCGCTTCTCGTTAAGTAATGCAGAAAGACATTCTCGGGGATCGAACATTCTCTGTCCCAGGGCGTTCATTCAGTGATTTCGTTAATAAAAGGGAACCGGCCCCAAACCGGTCGGTAGTATTGAATTTTTGCCCATGCTAATGTACCGTAGAAACCAAAGTGCGATCAATTCCGGATGCAGTAAGGAGAAAGGAGAAGTCCTGTTGCTGCCAGCATCCTTAATGGGTTTTCCGCTGTATTGGCGAAACCATGCGGCGACTTCCGATTTATTCCAACTTTTTTTGTTGTTGCTGTTGCTGTTTCCCACCCTCCCTTTAGTCCAGTTTTGACGACAACAGATTTAACTAGACTGTTGCGGACCCAATCGATTGGACACGGGTTTCGTTGTTGGGGGAAGTATGTTTTCGTTTTTTTCCATTCCCCCCTGCTCACTTGTTTTGAGCTTGCGAACAAAA
>BMAV01005863.1:0-10052 GCA_019973955.1 Trichonephila inaurata madagascariensis
AAATTAGGCATCCTATGCGCATTTTGACCTCGTCTTTCTATATTATCGTTCTGATAACCCCTTTGTAATTTACAAGAATATCTCTCTTCGAATTTAGCCAAGACTTCTAAAAGTTGTATCGTGTTTTGTGGATTTCGGACTTCCACGTAGTCCTGGATCTGTGGTTCGAGTCGAACTAAAATATGATCCACTAAGTCTGCTTGGGACATTCCTAATTCTAAACTTCTCTCTATTTTTAGTAATCTATACACAAAATCAGTAGCATCCTGATTTCTTCCCTGCTGGGATGCATAAAACTCCGACTGTAGTTCTTTCTTATTTTTGACGGCGGGAAAAGCCTTCGCTAATTCAGCTTTGAGCTGCGCAAAATCCGTGGCTGTATTTTGCACTAACAACGAACCAAATATCGAATACCAATCTTGAGCCCTTCCCCTGAGATGACTTTTTAAGTAAGCACATGACAGATTACTTGGGATTTCAAGTAACTGTATGTTGTTATCTATACACTCTATAAACTCTGCAACGTTCTCCGACCCTGAAAAGTACATTTCAGGTAGAACCGTACTTCCACCTACATTACCTAACCCAGAATTAAATACGTTCGGGCGCCATTGCGACATAGCCATCCTGTGATGACCATGTCGTGCCGGTTCCGCGTAAGCTAGAGGTGTGGGATTATCAAAATGATGAGACATAATAATTCTTAATACAACTTTTATTAAGATTAACTTATATTATTTAAATTCTAATTTGACAATTTTAATTAAAGTGAGAGTCAAGCCCAAATTAAATCACGTATTCAAGTCAGATCACGCAACTAGATCCTTTATCTCAATTATCATTAATAATCCTATTCATCTAATTACTTATATCTAATATTACCTTTTTCAGTTCTGGTTCCTTTACCTAGAAAATGGTATCTATAAACTTTATAAACGATGATTCCAACTTCTTTATCTTAGGCTCCTATTCTTTCCCAAAACTATCGGACTGCTAAATCTTGATCTGTAAGATTCACACTAAGCTTTGTCACGCTATCGATCAGAATGCTTCCACACTACTATCTCTAAGCTTACCGCGCTATATCTAGGCTTGCCACGCTATATCTAAGCTTGCTACGCTATATCTCATTTACATATTATGATCGTTTATCTTCTTGGTATTGGGTTGGAAAAGTTTTGCCATTAATCGTGGCCGTCAAAGAACATAGGAGTTATGTTAACAGAAAGACGCGAGAGACGTCACACTGTGTCACGGAACAGTTGCACTAAAAGTGTAATCGATGATGCATTTGGTGCGGTTTCACCTGGATATTTCTGCTGAAATGCATTTATCACATGGCAACGAGATTTTATATCGAAATAAAATTCATTGATGGCTACTCTTTGCTCTTGGAAAAACATCATGCATCTCCATTTGTGCTCAAGTGATTACAACTGACAAGTATTTTGAAACTGATGCATGATACGTTCAAAACTTTTTATGATGGGAGCCCTACTGCCATCTAGTGACAGAAGTCTCAACCATCTCTTTTGGTCTGTAAGCAAGAATAATTACCAAGTGGATGTGTGCGTGACCTTTGAAGCAACCCGTATAACTGCTGTATAATTTAAATATTCAATTAAAATTAGTTCAAAATAAAGGAAAGAAATTTAAACTGAATAAATATTTTACGATACGAAACAAACTCATTTCAAGAATAAATTTATTTAATCTCTAAATTCAGAAATATACTTTAAGTTGAAGTTATTTTTAATTCACGAGAAACACATTTTATACATTTCTTATTAATCATATCTAAGATTCAGTGGAATAATATTTGCGTTATTTATCTTTTTTTCTTATATATTGCATTTATTCTTGTGAAATGTCTTATATTTTTTAAATGAATAAGCTTAAGTTGATAAATGTTTCCCAAAGAAAAGCTTAAAAGGTAAATCTCTCTGTAAATTCTGGGAGAAGGTATATTTTTCCATTGGAAATACACGTTCTGCGTTGGGTTTGTTTAGAGGCAGCCTATTTGTTGTTGCAAATCCCAAAAGAGCTGTAGATTTAGACTAAGTGTATAATATTGAACACCGGGAGAAAATCGAAGCATTAATGGATTAGAAAGAAAATCCTTTTTGGAGAGCCAAATACAATATGGGATATGATCAGGGAAATTTTGGCTAATGCAACACCTGGTGCAGATTGGAAAAGACTTAGTTCCATTAGAGGGCATCAAGTACCTAAGAAGTTCTCTAAAAAGTTCAGACTAAGTGGTTTGCTCATGTCAACAATATACAAAATACCCTAATACCAATAGTGAGTAAATCAGATGTTTTTTACATTAGTTTTTCAAGAAAATTATGAAAGTTTTGCATAATACATATCTGTGTTGTCATCTGACTAGTAAATATGAAGTTAAGAAAATTGTGTCTTGGAAAAAGCTGACATTTTTCTGCTCCTAAATATTTATTGAGATTTATTTTATTGATTCGTATAAATTAATTTCGCATACATACAAAAAGTAATATTGCTTTTAAATGCCATAATATCCGGCGTATAATGCGCACTTTTAACACAAAAGGTAAGAGTGAAATTTAAGGGTGTGCGTTATACGCCGGATATAAAAATGAGAGCTTTAAAAATAAGAAAACGTTGAACATAGAAATAAAATTTTTTACTTCTACATATATGAAAATCGGTTTCTTTAAATGATATATCATTTTTTATAAACTTTAAGAGTTGTAATTCTAGAAGTATTCTATTTTTTTCTAAAGCTTGGAATAATATCTCAAATTAGTGACTTCAAAACGTAAGAGCATTGCGCACATACATTTTATGTCTCTTCGTGAAAAGGGGGTGTGCGTAATTAGGCGAATATACAAAAAAAACTAAAAATTGCAGCTTGAAAGTATAGGTGCACGTAATACACCGGATTTTACGGTACTTTAAAATCGAGATTTTATCTTTGTTGATTAGACAAAATATAATTTCGTTTTATTACATTAAAAGCGTTTTTTGAACAATTCTTAAAACGCATTTTCTTTTTAAAAAAATTATGGAAAAATAAAATTGCTTAAATAAAACACTTTATTTTTACCTTGAAAAATAACTTTATCTGAATGATGAAAATAAAAAAATATAAATAATTATTCATGACATAAAATACTCTACCATCGTGTAATTTTTAATTCATTTTCTTTAGCAAATTTTCCATGCTTTTTAAGTGTTAGATATATTTATCTGCATTGATTAAACAATTATAGTTTTGAAGGTAATACCTTGTTTACTCGAATCTAAGCCGAACTATTTTTCCAGTGTTAATGTAACTGAGAATTGGGTGTGGATTAGAATCGAAGGCAAAACATTTTTTGGATGTGTGAAATTGAGTTTCCACCCCTTTTAAAACGGAAAATGTAATGGACTAAATTCATGATGGTCACATGATAACGGCAATCCCGTGTTTCCCATTGATTGAAAATTGACATACTAAGTTGTTCAACTGGTAAAGTTTACATAACATTTAAATTTTGATAATTGGCTAACGAGTTCACGTGATAAAATTCTTCAAACAGTTTTCAAAATAAAATAAAAAAATACTTACATTATACGAATACTTTTAAATTAAGTTCATTTTGTTTAACTATGTGCATTATTATATCGTTGACAAATATGTACTTTCTAAGAGAAAGTTCCTACAAAAAGCAAAATTGATAACAGTGAAACATATGGACTAATTGGTTGGAAACGCGTGATTATATTTATATGATATAACTATGACGTCGCATTAATTTATGAACTGGTTGGCCGAAAAAAAGGTGGCTCAGTTATCATGTGACTAGATGATTGTCTATTCAGACCACTTGCATCGATGATTTATCCCATTCCACAGTTAATCTCCAGTATTCAGTCTATCCTAAACATCGTAGTCTGCTCGTATTTAGGAAATATTTTTGTATACGATTTCTCTCTTTTAATCACCTAAACCAGTGTTTCTCAAACTGTGGGGCACGCCCCCCTAAGGGGGGCATGATTATCCTACAAAGAGGGCGCGAGCATATTGAAAAGTCGAAAACAAAAGACTAAAAAAATTATTAATTTACTGAAAGAAAACAAACAAAATATATCCTGGCATAATAAAAAATAAAGTACATATTTACATTGATATAATACAGTTATAAATATATCAGTACTGCGCAATGCATTTTATAATTAATTTAACAATACTAAGTTAAGAACAAGTTTAAAAAAATATTGTAACCCCATGGGCTTGTCATATATAAAATTATATGCAAAAATTAACATTAATGTTGATAATTTGTACGCTTTATAGTTAATCTCTTGATTGACGATCAAAAGGTATGCGATGTATTGGGGAGGAGAGGAATAACATATTCCCACATGGGCTTATGGTGAATGCCTTTGATTATATCGATATACAAGACGCGGTTGTCAATCTCTGGATCTGAGGGGTGACCCAGGAGAGGTCTTACATGTTCGAGAAGAAATGTGCTCCCTCTAACTCAGCCTACGTGACAGAGAAATTTCATTACCCCATGATTACAAACAAGTAGCTTTCTAGTTCTCCAGATTTGAACACCCTACACTACTACATGTGGGGCATCATTGATAGAAAGACAAAAGAACAGACCCACAGTAACAAGGAGTCGATGGAAGCTGCCATTATGGACACCTCTGCAATCTTTTTTGAAATCGCATCGAATTGCTGTAGTTGAAGATGAATTTTTTTTTAATAAAATATTTAAAAAATAAATTTATACACACATACACACATGCACGCCTTTACTCACACACACACACATGCGGCCATAATAGCTTAGTGATTATGTCCTCAAACGCGTAGCCGGCGTTTCATGAGTTCGAGCCCTAGTGCTATCGAAGCCCCGCGTTGTAGATGTGCTGATCCCCTCTAAATCTGTTGAGTGTTAAGTCCTTCTACTGCCTTGGAGTGGAAGTTCGGAGAAGGCCTACTCAGGTGTCGTCCACGTCGTTTGATGATGGTTTGAAATTATGAGATTCATTGCCAATAACCTTGTGTTGCATTATAGTGCAACATAAACACACGCACGCACACACACATTACAAAAGGATATGTGATGTTAAAAATGAACTAATTAATTTAACATTGCTGGTTATCTTGATCAAGAAGTTAGTGCTATTCGGGATTCATTTCTCAGTTTTAGAATGTGAAATTAACGTTAATATCATTCACACACACACACAACACTTTTTTGCTTCATGAGTTTCTTTATTTGTACGCAAAACTGTAATACATTTAAAAATAAATAAGTATTAAATTTACTCTCTATTACAATCTAAACTTCTAAATTTATCCATAAAATGAACAGATTTGTAAATAAAAGCATATGAACCATTCGCCAGCTACATAAAAATGTAATCTATAACAATGTATTTGGATGGTTTTATCCATAAAATATTCCTGTTCCATAAGAATTTAATTGTTTATTAATTTTAAAAAAATCATTCAATGTAACTATACAAAATATTTCTTTTCATTACGTAATTGTTCAAGAAAGTCTTTACATATGAAAATGGAAGATATTTACTATAACTAAAACATATTACTAATGGACTTGAAATTTTTAAATTTGTGAAAATTTTAATGCTTAGAATTACTTAAAAGGAATTTTTCTTGATAATAATTATTTTGCTTTCGAACAATTATTCTAATGGATTTATATAAATGAAGCATTTATCTTTCGAAATTTATAACATTTTAAACTTTTAAAACTGGGCCTTTAATTTTCTAAAGAGACTGTAAATATATTATTAAAGAAAATGGGCTATTATTATTAAGAAAATAATTTAAATATTTTGCATTCATTATAGAAAATTAATATGAAAGGAATACTTTTTAAAACTTTGCTCAAGGGTCATTAGGGACATATTATTTTTCCAAATGAAAAAAGAAAAGAACAGTTTTGGTTCTAAGGCTCTTTTCCATTAAGATTACTTGAATAAATTAGCTGTTTTTTGGAAAATGAGATAAAACAGTTGATCTTTATTACCTCAACATTATTTTCAAGAAACGACGAAGTCCTCCGAATAAGAAGATTAACGATGCTATAATTGTGTGTGTAGATTGTATATTAATTATGCTAAGATGAAAATGCTTTTAAGATGAAAATTTAAAAAGTAATAGTTATATTATGGCTCAATCGCTAGAGGTATTTTAAAGATAACTAGAAAAGTATTTAAAGAAAATGCTAAATATTTAATGTATAGGTCTTGTTTTGAAAACAATTTATGAACAATATTTGTAAAAGTTTTTTATGACTTTTTTATTTAATACATGATTATTAACGTAGTAAAGAAAATACATAGTGTTGTATTTTCTTCTGTTAAATCATTTGTAACTAATTTTGATTTGCTTTGTTAACACAGATTTTGTATGAATAACAAATAATTTAAGGTATCCATCAACGTTCAGTACAATGATTTTGATAAAGTGTATAAATGAATATGAGTTTTGATATTTAGTGTCCATTGTGTGTGTGTGTGTGATTTAGAATATACATATAAAATAGTTTTAAGAATAATATTACAATAAATGTTTATTTAAATAAATTTTATGGCAAAAAATGAAGACTGAATGACATAATTTCAAAACATTCTCTTTTTATGAGAAATACTTCTATAATAATAATAATTTGTTTCAACATAGCTAAGAATTTTGCACATAGCTTGAAGAAGGAGTTTTCTAAAATTTACATTATTTTCAGCGTTACAATAAATTGAAATAATAACTTTTTTTTGTTAGAATTTCTCAACTCTGATGCATTAAAAAGGGATAAATCCATTTCTAAAATATATATTTCTAACAATCTAGCTAAGTCTATGTACAGAAGTCTTAGCTACATATAAACAAAATATTATTAATATTTATAGAAGTATCTTTCATTTAAAAAGAATTTTTTTAAAATATGTCACTCTTCCATTAACTTCTTGTCAAAACACTGCCTTTAAATTATTTTTTTACTGTAATAATATTCTTAAAACAACTTTATATAAATATTCTGACACTAAATATCCCCAAAAATATTCATTTAAGCGGGGTTTTTTTTTCAAAATCACTTCGGATACCTTAATGAAATTATGTAAACCAATTCTGAGGGAAAAAATTCCAAATTCAAAATACTAGTTATTAGACTTACTCCTTTTTTCTATGAAAAAATAAATTTGTTATGAGTTTAAAAATAAAGAGAATAAACACTAGAAAAACATTATGGGAAGAGAATAGAGTTAAAAATACGTAGCTCTTAAACCAATCTTGATTTAATTTTAGATCATAAAAATATATCGAAATACATTCGATTCTTGTATCTATAAACTCTTAAAGATAGTTGCCAAGCATTTAAAAAAACAAAAAAATAATTCTTAAGTCTAAAGAGATTTTATATTTCTATATTATAATAGAAAAACTCAATGGGGAAATAATTATCTACATCAGACGTTCCCAAACCTTTTAGTCTCATAGACCCCTTGCCATTTTTTTGCCTTTGGATAGACCCTTTCTTACCTAATGTTAAATTTTTGTACTTTTATCAACTTAAATTATCTTTTTGACAACTGTGGTATAGAGCTATTTACTTCAAAAGATTTAAATTTTTAACTTTTATGAAATACAGTGTTTAAAATTTAAGAAACACATGTTAATTTTAAGTTAAAATTTAATAATTCGTAAAATAACAATTACATAAAACAACTGAGAAACAAACAAAAACGTTTTTAATGAGAGGGATGAATATGTCCCTTTGATAACAAATTTTTACATTTAACATCAATCTTGTCAAGTTTAACCCTAAATCTCTTTATCTCCATTACTCAGAGGATAAGTAACAGGTATGTCTTTTTAATACCAAAATTGCTGACATCCGTTTCTAAACTTTATTTTAAGATCTTCGTTAGTGCCTATACCAGTGTCTCAAACTGTGGGGCGCGCCCCCCTGGGGGGGCGCGAACATATCGAAAATAAAAGGTTAAAAAAATTAATTTACTGGAATGAAAAAAGACAAAATACTTTCTGATATAATAAAAAAATACAAATTTGCATTGATATGATTTATATATATCATCTGGTGAAAAAAGGTCATCAAAAATAAAAGATTCTACTTTGAAAGCTCATTAGCTATCTTTGATCCTATAACTGAATATAAAAAAATATTTTGTTTGCTTTGCTGTAATCCTACGCTGAGAGATTTTTTTATTACGTTTCTTTTAACCTAAGATATTACTTTTGCTAGCTTTCGAACTTACTTGTATGGTTATCTGCATCCCGTTTTTTAGGGAAGTTGTAAATTATATAAATCTGTTGCGCTTTTTTTTCACAGTGTGAAAGAGTTTTATGATACATGGATAAGCATATTGAGCACTTTGAAGGATTAATTGGCCTAGATTTATTTTTTATGAGTATACTGAAACATATAATACAAAAATCGTTAATTCTGGGAAAACTGTTTATTTGTTACCAATGACCTTGACAGAGAATCCTCTAATATGACAGTCTTAATGGGAGCTAAAATGAATTGATCACATATCTCCTTTTTTGGGAGTGGCAAACGTTTTTTTAGAATCTTAAGGTACCTGTTTAGACCGAGTTCCCGGCACGACCACTATTTTTCAAAAATATTTTCTTGAACATGCTGCATTTTCCTCTATGAATAACTTAGTGGTTTTAATTGTGATGTTGTACGACTGATTATGGTTTATAAATGTAAATGAGCAGAATATAAAAAAAGAATTGGTCATCTGTGATCTCTCCGAAAGGTAATTGAAGCTGATCAAACAAGGGAAACACTTGCTGTAATAATGCATATTAATCATGTTAGCGAAAGTAAATTTGAGAAAAGCAATAAGCATGAAACGAAAGAAAAATTTTCAATAGCTACATTAAGAACTTTATCAAGAAAATATGAAGCCATAAGTGTACCGCAAAATGCACTTCGCCCTGTCAAAAAGACACAAGCAAGAAAAAGTTCAACAGGATATTTGTCGATCATCAATGGACATTAAAATTACAAAAACGTGAACAAAATGTGACAGTTTTGCATGCAAATAACTTTCCTGTAATGTTAGCAAAAAGTGTCTGTGATTTGTGTCCTTTATTAAGGTCACGCACATTTGGAACAATTTAAATCAGTTTTATTGGATATTTTCTCAAATTATGAAAGACAAAAAGAAAAATCCTAGAAATAGGTAAGTATATTTTCTCTTAGTTAAATTATTCACTGAAATTGTGATTTTTATCTTGTATATTGAAAATAATTATAAAAAAAAGAATTGGGGTGCATCACTCCCCGTGACCAATAACGTTAGTATCGAGTGCACACCTGATCCCGGGCTAAAACATTTTGAAGTTTTCTCGCTTTAAATATTAAAAAAAAGTAACACAATTGTTATTCATTAGAATTTTATATTCTTTTTTTATTACTTAACATTTATTCTAAATGCTAATTCTGCGGGTCTTAAAATTACAGTTCATTCAAAACCGTTTATAATATGAGTATTCATTTCAATAAATCATTTTACATTTTTGTATACATTGTCATTCACTTGGTTTTACTCTCCTTACAATTAAGCTATTATATCAAGAATAATGTATTATCATTTTTTAAAAAAATAAACTCGTGTTAAGTGTGGGTACTTCAGCCAGTATAATAACAAGTTTAATAATTATCAGTGACTTCCATGGGTTTGTCTTGCAGACCAAAGTTTTTCAAAGGAAGGCTAAAAATTAGAAATTGACACTCAGAGTTATTTTTTTATATTTAGCTTAGATCTATATTTTCTCTTCAAAGTAGTCATCGCAGAAATCAGGATTCACAAAGGTATGATGTTAAAAATGGTAATAGTATACGAAATGCTTTTGTTTTCAGTGCAGAAAATTCAGCATCCACCTCTATCCAAAATTCAAAGAGTGATTTATTACAAAATTGCCCTTTAATTTCATCACTGGATGTGAAATCTATGAAGATCTCTTTTTCGGCAGTTGAGAGCCCTTCTGAAGTATTTTGAAATGGATTCCT
>BMAV01005863.1:75557-97549 GCA_019973955.1 Trichonephila inaurata madagascariensis
AATTTGAAATTACAAATAGACACTTCAATTTTATTTATTAGTATAGATATAGATTGAGACAGGAGACAGAGTTTCCACGAACAAATGTTTTTTATTTGCTACACACAATATTCATAACTCACATACATTTGACTGTGCCAAATGGTTTCTAACACAGGAATCACACAACACTTAGAAAATTACGTATGAATACAGATATTCATTTCAGAAAGGTGAGGGGTAGAATAACAAAAAGTGTTTCTAATTTTAGAATTGCTGTTAGCTTCACAGAATTTAAATTTTTTTTGAAAAAGAAAATTCCAGTAAAATTCTGGTTACTTATTTCTTTAAAAAGAAAGAAAAAAATCAATGATTCCTACAAAAAACTTAAAAAAATAATAATAATAAACCCCAATAAGAGGGACACAAATATGTATATCACATATGACATGAAGTTTAGAGTAAAAGATGGTTCATGTTGACTGAAACCGGTGAAAGGATTAATGACAGGGACTTCCAATTAACATTGTTTTATTTGACGAACTAACAATTTTTCATCCGACGACTCATCCACCCCCCCTTTTAGAATGCCCACCGCTGAAATATTGTCCCCCCTAATGAAAAGAATAGGGAGATAGCGCTTATAAAATTGCCTCTGCTTCTTTTGTTCTTTCCTTTTCTGCTTCAATTCTAACTGCTCCTCTGTCAATTCTTGCTCAGGTTTCTGAGGGTCTTTATTTTCTACATTCTCCTCCTCTGGATCCTTCTTCTTTTTTATCTTTGGCTCCTTGGGCGGCAGCTCTGAAAATGTATCGCCAATTCTTGAATCCAGCAAAAATGGAGTCTTGGTCTTCTTTGGCTTTATATAGGTTTCTTCAACATCTTTCATAGTGATATTCCAATGCTTGTCAAAGCAAACAAGGGTGCCCTTGCATATTCCACGAATTTCTTTGAAATTTCGGGTCCAAACCTTTTAGAAAAATCGTGTATACATTATTCATATAAAAAGAAAAAATGCATTTTATATACATCACTTCCAATAGATTTAAGATACATAAATAAAAAAAAATTAAGGTGACAGTCCTGATGTCTATAAACATTTTAATCTAAATTTCTAAAGCGACATTGTAGGTTGATAAAACTGTATTAAAAAACAAGTAATATAAAAAAATTCTTTTTAAGTCAATTCCTACTTAGATCGACAAGAAAAATTTTATTTTAGCTACTTATGTTAAAATTCATGTCTTGATATTTTGGGAAACAAGGTATTTTGCAATTGCAGTTTTACCCCATTCAGGACCATGATCCCATATGTGATCTGAATTTTGGAATGATTATAAACTACGAATTTTGGCACACTTAATTACAGTAATGATTTTATATGAATTTTTTTAAATGGAGTTAGGCTTAACAGGAAAAATAGTACAATCCTGAACAGGTTAAGAACTAATAAATACATTTGGAATTGGAAGTTGATTTGTTAAGTTGTGTAGCTTTCATCATAGTTGTAGCATTTTTGTATGGTATCAAACTATTGTTTAAGCAATTGTATTAAAATTTCTCTTAAAAAAAATTAGTAGATAAAACCTTTTTTTGAAAGCTCTTACATGTTTATAGATAAAAGAACAATTACTCATAGAAGACTTTTATTGACGTGAATTAAAAATTCATAAACTATGAGAAATTTATACTCTGTTTCACCTTGAGTGTTGGCAGTTTTGGGAAAGGTACAATGACTAAATCACAACCACCGTTGGGTTACACTAGGAGAAGAGTGACTATAACAGATAAATTCACCATATTTGGCTATTTGGGGAAAAAAAATGCATGTGAAAAATTTGTTTTAATAAAATTGTATGAGAGAGAGAGCTGCTTATTTAGAAAATAGTATAAGTCACTTTCTTAATTGAGATATTTAAGGGTTTGCGTTTCAATATGTTTAAAAATATTGATTAATTAACTAGCAAAACTTTTCTGAAACAAAATCGCAACAGTTTTCAACATATTGATTGCAATTTCTTTTTTTAAGTGACTTAAGCCACTTTCAAAATAAACAGCTCATATATCCTAAGTTCCATAAGTTCATTTACTACATAAAACAAATTTCTATCTTGCTTATAAAGAACTAATTGCCTTTTCTCCATAATTACTATTTTAAATCAGTTTATAATAATTATTTACATTACTACATGTAAATTAATCTGAACCTTTGACAAGTGTGCCAAATTTCGAATTAATCTGACCTTTTAAAGTGGGTAAAAATAGAACTCAAAGATTCTGTTACATATATAGAGAGAGAGAGGTGAAGCTTATAAAAGCATGAAAAAGACAAATTTTAATTGACATAAACTATAGGTACCCTTTATTAAAGCAAAACTTTCATGTTGGTCTCCAGAGCATTTTTTGCTGTCTAGGACAATCAATATAAAAACCAAGACAACAGCTATATCTCTTATTTTGGAATATTGTAAGAGTTCTTGAGGCCCTGGGCCCCTGCAGAAATGTAGGCCCCAACTAACAAAACACAGTGATGCAACTGCCCATGAAGGCTAAAGCCTACTGTGTCCAACTCTGTTTTTGTGACCTTGGGCACCAAGGTGCACAAGCCGATGTTCCGGTCAGATGGTCAGTCTGATGCAAAACCCCCAGTGTTTAGTTCCCAAGCAAGCTTCATACTCATTTATCGACCCACTGCATGGATGAATGGCTGAGTTGACCTTCCCCAGCCTAGGATTTGAACTCTCAACCTGTGGCGTGAAGCACGACATGTTACCACTCAGCTACTGGGCTTCAGGCCCCCTCAATTATGGTTCATAAAAGTAGACATTGTCAAATTGCCCATACAAACAACAATCCAAAACAAATAAATGTGTAAGACTTACAATCACACAAACTGGCTTGACTGACTGCCACCTTTTGACTGATAAGTTAATGATGATGCATGGTGGTAGGCCTAGGCCTATACATGGACAACAATCTTCACATATAGCCAGTTGACACAACTTCCGCGGCAATAAAAAGGTTGCGGAGCACTGCCTTAAGACATTCCTGCTCTATACCAAACATTCATGTATGCAAGAAATAAATTCTTACTACATAAATTTTCACTTTCCTGTAATGTAAGCCACCACACTTTGCCAATGTGTTTGCATTTGTTTTTTTGTAGAAAATTAGATCTGATAAAATAGAACAGAATATATAAAAATACTTTTGCTTGCAAAACAAATCGTCAATTCATTCAAGCATAAATTTAAAAGCAAATATGCACAAGGCTTACACTGAGAAGTCGTGTGTCAAAGTTAACTATTAATTAAAGGAATATATTTGTAAAAATTAAGAGAAACTATACACAATAAAAAAAAAAAATCTTTGTTCATATCCAGATGTGTTTGGTTTTTGCCTTTTGATCACAAGAAACCAATACACAATTAAGATAATCATTTTTGGTTTTTGTGTATGCGATTCTTAAATTCTGATAACCTACACAAAATTTTCTAAAGACTTCACAGATTTTTCCCATCATTTATAGCATATTTTCTTAAATTTATATTATTAAATAACTTTAATTATGAAAACAATATAACTTAAAACAAATTTTACCTATTTTTCCTAGTATTTTCTTTTATGCCTAACTTCACTTCATTGCTCTTATATTGCAGATAAAAACAATTTCTCAGAAACAAATGTTTTTAATACATAATATTAATTGGGTTACAAGCAGGGCATTTTAAATAAATATTAAATCAATAGATTTATTAAAACACTTTACCTTTATAATTCTTTCTTCATCTTTTAGATGTTTAGCTAAGCTTCTCAATGGCGTAATATCGAAAGCAGTAGCCATTCGCTTAATAACAGTTGTTTCATCCTCATCAATATTAGGTTTGCCCTACAAAAAAAAAAAAAATATAGAATAAATGTGTTAAAACTCATTAGAAACAGAAGATAAAAATATCCCCTTGCAATAGGAGGGCTATTGGTAATGTACACTTTGTAATTTAATTATGGTTAAGTGGCAAGATCAGCATCCGAAATGGAAATTCACTTTCCAAAATTCCTTACTGCACCATGAGATTTAAAACGCATTTGCCCCTGTAAAAAGCAGATATTCAGCAGTAACAAGCCTCAACTCAGCCACAAGTTCATGACTATGAACACTGTAAGCTAGCATGACCACTTAAAGTAATCATTAGATATCTAGTTTATTTAATGAAAATTCAATCATTTGTTATAATAATATTTAGGATGCTCCTTCAGTGTAGACTTTTTAATTTAGCAACTTTTAAGGGTAATTTCTGCCAAATTCTGGTTAACTTTCTTCTTCTGAAGAAAAACAAAGGCGGGCTATCCTAACAGATTACTCTATTCAATCAAAGTGCTGCATAAGTAGCTTAGAACTTTCTTGAAAATAATCTTTCAGATCATAGGCCTTTCATTCTTGGAATTTGATCTGTTACAGACGTTAAAAGAAATATCTTCGAAGTGATATCTGAGGATTCTTAAGATATAATTTTTACTGCACTTATTACTTATTGATTAAAATTTCTTGCCATTCACTTCTATTAATGTATCAAAACTTTTCGCACATCCAGTGCTGCCAAGTAATTATTTCTTAATACATACACAATTAAACAAGTTAAATCTTCCCCACTTTTTCTAATACTTATATCGCAGCGCCAACGTTCCGGCCCACGTTGAAATAACATTTCAAGAAACAAATAATGTTACATAAATCATACATAAAATTACAAATAATAAAAAATATGATCAATATGAAAAAATTGCACATTAAAATAAACAAAAAAAAAAATATATGAATAAAAATATTAATGCGTACATTTTGAATGATTAATAGACATTTAAACCTTTGGTAGTAAACAGATTTTTGAAATTCCTCTTTTAAAAATACCTTGAGGTGTCTTAACTTTAACAACTCTAACCTTTCCATCTGAACCTTTAACTATCTCTAAAATTCTTCCCATAGTCCATTTACATGGTGGAAGATTTTCATCTTTTAAAATAACCATCGAATTGGGAGTTACATTTTCTTTCTCAAATTGCCATTTATGTCTAGCCTGTAAATTATTAAGATAATCTAACCTCCATTTGTGCCATATAAATTGAACAAATTTTGTTAATTTTTGCCATTGAGATAAATGATTGTCTAATTTATCTGTCAAGTCTGGCTCAGGTAAACTTTGAAGAGGTCTACCTATGAGAAAGTGTCCTGGGGTGAGGACTGCAAAATCATTAGGATCAGAGGACATGGGATTAAGAGGACGACTATTCAAAATACTTTCTATTTGAGTAGTAATTGTTATGAATTGTTCTAATGTTAGACATGCATCCACCTACTGTTATTTTAAAATGATGTTTAAAAGATTTGACACCTGCTTCCCAAAGTCCTCCAAAACTGGGTGATCTAGGGGGAATAAATTTCCAAGTAATTTCTTCATTTGTTAAATAATTGGCAAGAATATCTGGTGGATTTTTTATCAAATTATATAAACGTTGCAATTCTCGGCTTGCACCTATGAAATTCGTAGCATTATCAGTACAAATTAAAGTACTTTTTCCTCTTCTACTAAAAAATCGTTTGAGAGTTGCAATCATAGCTTCTGTGGTTAGTTCTGTGACAACCTCTATATGAATAGCTTTTGTAATAAAGCAAATGAAAATTGCAACATAACATTTATGGTAAATACCTTTTCGTTGGCCTTTATATTTAATATAAAACGGGCCTGTAAAATCTATTCCTACATGAGTAAAAGGAGAACTAGGAGTAATTCTTTCTCTAGGTAAATTTCCCATAATAAACAATACGATTTTGAACAATTTGTCTAGCAGTGTTTCTGCCACCTAATGGCCAGAACTCTTGTCTGACTAGATAAAGTAGGGTTTGAGCACCTACGTGCAAATTTTTTAAATGGTAATAGTTCATAATTAAAATAGTTAACTTGTGGTTTTTTGGAAGCAAAATGGGAAATTTCTGACTATGTGTTAAATTTGAATTACTTAATCTACCACCAACTCTAAGTATGTTTTCTTTGTCAAGAAAGGGATTCAAACAAGTTAACTGACCTTTTTTTAATAGTTCCCCCATTCCTAAGAATTTCAATTTCTTTGTTAAAAACTGTTACCTGGATCCTTTTAAACAAATGAAGTTTTGCTTCCTGAAGTTCCTCGTTTGTGAGGGAACCCGAATGGCGAGATGTATTTGTGACATTATGTAGGAATCTGAAAATATAACTAAAAAAATGCGAATTAATTTAAATTATTTGTAATATTTAAAAGATCATTCTCAAAGTTAGAGCAAGGGGTGAGAGGGGTTCTTTTGCGACCTTTGACTCTGTCGATGGGGTGAATGTCTGCGACGTTCGAACAACTTTGGGCGTTGTTCTGTGAATTTAAGCAAATAATGCGTATTTAATTTAGTTTAAAGCCTTAAATGCGGATATCCATAAGTTGCTGAAGATCTGCGTAGTCGACGGACCAAATATTAATGCGAATGGTACTGTATTCAATTAAAAGATGCGATTTTAAGGCATAAACATTTATTGTTACTGCTTTGTGCAGTGTCTCCCTTGCAAGAGTGTACAAGTGAGGGTGAGCGAGGTGGGGGGTGACGATCGCAGCGCCAACACTTATATTAAATTCATATTTACATAATTTATGCCTATTGTTAAAATTTATTTTCATTGCATATCCCTTAACACATTATTTAATTTATATATAAATTTTGTAATTATTTAAAAAAATGTGTTAGTTACACAAGGGGTTACCAGAAATAAGAGTATAGTCAATAGCATT
Organism: Trichonephila inaurata madagascariensis; assembly: GCA_019973955.1. Lineage (NCBI taxonomy): Eukaryota > Metazoa > Arthropoda > Arachnida > Araneae > Nephilidae > Trichonephila > Trichonephila inaurata. Next base: position 82,347 of record BMAV01005863.1, read on the forward strand.
TTACTTTACAACACTTCAACTGGAAAATATTCTACCCTTTTAATCTATACAGCTACATTTTCATCCTTGTGGTAACATGATTTGAAAATTACACAGGAGCTTTCTTTTTAATTCAAGTTACGGTTCGGTCCTAGGAGAGCCCACACCCTTGGAGCAAATTATTTTGGTTGGCGATAATTACACCATCTTGGTAACCCTAATTTGATCCACTAGATATGATAAACCTAAGTATTTCTGGAATTTTCGTATTTTGTCAGCGGGCATTTTGAATTTCGTCACTAACAAACACTCAAATACCTACTGATACAAGCTTGTAGCTCTAAAGAGCTGGGTACTCGAGTCATCCACCCAACGATAATTTCGTCATTTTGTTTTTGAGCACCAGGCTGGAAGTATGGCTGCATGTATGAATGAATATACCTTGGAATTTTTTACTTTGTTGAATGTGAAAGGTAAGAAAGAATTCATTGAATGGTGTATAATGGCAGGATTGATTGCTTTGAATTATGAATGCCCTAAATGTAATGAGCGAACAGGATTATACGAGTGAAAGAGTGATGTTTTTGGATGGATATGAACAGAGATGTCGAATGGGTATGTTTGACCATTACCTCGCAGAATATGGCTGTGCTTCCACGGTCATTCACTTGACAATGAGGCCTTCGAGGCTTTTTTAAAATCTGTTGTTACGCTGTACCCTCCACTTTGAAAATATCAGCAGTAAGAAAGTACAAGTGCTCTTTTTTTTAAAATTTTTATCTTAAATACATTTGATTAATTTCTGTACTGTTTACATATATTTTCATTCTGCATCCACTTTGTCCCGTTATATTCACTCGTCGCCATTGTCAGTTTCACTTGGCGCTTTTTTAGGATTGTCACCAAGGGTGAGGGCTCTCCTAGGATTTTACCACTTACATTCAGAACTATCTGACACATGGATACCAAGTTTTTACGTAAGAGCTAAATATAAGCAGCGTTCAAGCTTTACACGGCATTTTATCAGTATAAAAAATGTACTACATATTATCACAACTTATTGGCAACATTATACAAAAATAAGCACATGACTGCCAATTCGGTGCATTCGACACATGTGAAGTGGCCGCGGTAGCCGAGTGGTACAAGTATCGGACCATGGCTTGGCTAGTCACGAGTTCGAACCCAGTACCACTAAAGACCTGCCGTGTAGGGCAGCGATGCACGTTAAATCTGTCGAGAGCTGAAACGTCCTCCCGTTGGTGTGGTAGTTAGGAGAGGGGAGTGCCAGCTCAGGTGTCGTCCACGTCACTTAACCATGGTTCAAAATTTTGTGGTTAGTCGCCAAAGCCCTCGTGTAGCTGAACAGTGCAATATTAATATTCAATCAATCGACACATGTGAAATTGGGGTTGCCAACCTGGCGAGTTATCTTGATCGTTGGCAATTGTTGCGATAATACGCAAGTACCCAAAAAGTTAAACATGGGGGCCGATTGTTTAATGCCTCTCACATATTTAGATACAATTGATTTATCTCTTATAACTTTTAACAAACATTTTAAAGGTATTAGTTTAAGATAAGATAGAATTATGAAGTTATATCTATAAAAAAAGACAATTAATACTATACTAAAGGTTCACACACTCTTTTTTTGTTACCTTTTTTAAACAGTTGTTACATTATTACACATTTCTTAATATTCCTTTATTATATCATTCATTTATATTACAGCTATCTTTGTTAAGCCTATAAAATAAACTACAAAAATTTTTTTTATTTGTTTTTAAGTAAGTTTTTTATTTAAAAAGTGTACAATCACAAAAGATAAAATTTTAAAAATTTATGAGCATCAAAATTAAATAGTCAATATTACTTCTTTTTCATTAGTTTCATCAAATCTTCCACTAACTGAAAAGACTTCTGTGTCACTTTTTCCACAGTGACCAGTTCTCTTTTTCCCGCGTTTTTTTTAAAATGACATTTGAACTTCAGAACTAGATACTCCCATCCTTTATCGTAACTAATCAGATAAACGTACTGTTATTTAAATTCATTTTCTTCGAACAGATGGAAAAATTACAAGTAATAAAATGGATACCAAATCCTAGTTAGAAAGCAGAGTTTTTACGTTAATATTTAACAATTCCTTTCTCATTAATTAAGAAACTATTCAAATCATTAAAAGGTCAAATACTCACTCTTCCGAATTCCAAAGGTAAACCACATTGGGGACGCTCGGGAGTATGGCCTCTACTAGTCCCTGGACTCGACCGGCGACTGCTGCTGCTATCACGACGATCACGTCTTCTTTCAGACCTGTCGCGACGGCTTGAACTACGATGGCGTGAATCTTCGCGTCTTTCGGAATCAGACATTTTTCGAAATTAAAATATTTCACTACATAAATTAATAAAGAGCACGAAGTACAAAACACAGCCACTCACACGAAAGGCTTACAACGATCTGACAATCCCGCTCTCTTGCACAAGGAAGACACCGAATGAATAATGAATTTCGTTGTTGCCAACTTTGAGTTTTAATATAGCTAGGATAACAAGTCTATTAAATAAAAGGAACCGCTTATTTCGGATAAGTAAAGCTTAATTTTGACGTGGCAACGAAAAGTTGGCATTCAAATTCCTTCGATCTTGGGTTGGTGTATATGGCTCTTTAAAAATTATTGGCTACTTTCAAAATTTTTTTATTTCTAATGGCAGATTATGAACAGTTATTAACAGAGTTCATCAGTCTACCAAGTACATTCACCGAAAGCAAGTATCTCTTTTTAGTGCGCAGGTACTTTCAAAATAATTACAATAAAAAAGTGCAACACATTACATACTCATGATATGCTTTGTTGAGAATAATGCCAAATATTTTAATATGTATTAAATCTAATAACTTTAGATAAATATTGTTCTGTTATTGCTTATAACTTGATTACTGAATACTTGGATAAATTTGTTCCAAAATGTATTTGAATTTCAAATATATATTTTTTAATATTTACTTGTAAAACATTAATACAATATAAAAATAGCAAAATAAAAACAATTAAATATGATAATTAAAAATTGTGAAACATCGTATTAACAAAGACAAACCAAAAATCCCAACTACTTTGTAAATTATAGACTTTGGTTCCTCCATCAAAATCGAGTATTACACGTCCGGGATAAACGTTTCCTTTTATCTGTCTCAATCGATTATTACATATGGATAAGTTCTACCGTAAAGCCTACTATGGGGGCGCTGTAATCATTGGAACCCTTTTTTTTTTATCCGGTTTCAGCAAAATAACATGGTTTTGTTTACGTTTGTATCGTTTGTGTTGTGTTATTGTTTGTGTACGTTTGTAAGAAAATCAAACACACCCTTTAATATAGAAACAGATCCTAATGACATAAGTACTTTCAATTCTGATTCAGAAGTAATTGTAAATCCTCAAAATATACAGAACTGTAAAGAGTTAGATTGTAATGTACAAAGAAGAAGTAACCGTGTTTGTAAACCACCATCTTATTTCAATGACTATGTTATGTGATTAATAACTTAAAGGGGGGATGTCATGATAACTGTAACTGTGAATGTGTACTTGTGTTAACTGTGTATTGTAACTATATATGATTGCTTGTGTTGTTGCTGTTGTGAGATGACGTTGTCATCTCATGCTTAATAAAATAATTTAACGAAGCTTCTGATGCAAATGTTCTGAAGAACATTCTGAAACCAACAAACATAACAGATATGTTAATACAATTATTATAATAAATCTTATATGATAACGTAAATAATAAACAATAAAACAAATCCAATATGGCGCACGCAAGCTAATACTATTTACTTAGTACACATTTCGTTTGTTAAACATTCCATTAGTCGCCAAAAAAGGCTATAAACAAATGATTATATCAAACTTGCTCTAAATGAGCTAAAAATTTAACAAGGTGTTTTAGAAAAGATACTGAAATAAATAATATCAAATCCTAAATCTGAAATCTACAGATCATCTTCTATCCATATAGTTGAAAAAAAGTTCCAAAAACTTGCATTAGAACCTTGAAAAACTGAGTTGAATTTCGATATTTTCCCATAGATTAACATTACACCGGAAGTTCCGGTGGGTTCCACTTAATGTTGTTGTTGTTTACAAAGTAGAACTTGTCCATAATTTCAACGTACAAAGCTTTTTCTTCTTTTATGTTACTAATTTAGATGTACAGCTTCATTCCAGAAGTGAATATATTCTTGGAATATGATTTAGAGCAAACATAGAAAGGATACTTTATGCTGCACGAAGGAGTTCTTAAGAAAAGAAGAATGGCACAGGGATTTGTTGATAGTGCCAGCAAACGCGGTACTCGAAATAGTCCGAGCTTCGGTCACTATACATGGCTATTTATGAATGATTCGTTATTTTCCAAATAATTGAAATGAATTAAAATAGCAGCAAATTTCAAGATCCTAATATATTTTAATGAAAAAAATGTCAAATATGCTGATTTATTGAATCTAGTAATTGTATAAGAAAAAATTGATTTCCTTACTTTTCATAACTTGTCTACTAAATAAATTCAACAGTCAATTAAAAATTGGTTCAAATTTGAAATTGCATTTAAGGAATATTTTAAGTTAAAATTTTAATGTTTTTCATTCTAATTTATCATAAACATTGTACATTTAAAAAATAAAAATTTCGAATATTTTTTTAAAAATATTAGATGAATTTGAAGAAATAAGCATCACACATTGTAAATATATTATAAACTGAAATTAGGAGAGGATAATACTTTTACAAATTAATATAGTTTTCAATGTTCTACTTTTAGAAAACTTATTAATCTGAATACCTACCTAGATGAGTACAAATCTCAAACTGTCACTCGGAAAGTTTACAATTGCAGTGGCAAAATCCCCTTCTTAAAAGTATTTGCTTTAAGGTATCCGACTACGTTCGGAACCGTGATTTTAAAAAGGCGCATAAATGGATAATTGTCATAATATTTAGTGTCACTTAGATTAGAATATATGTATAAAATTGTTTTAAGGACATTTTGACAAAAAAGAATTATTTAAATACAATATTTTGGCAAAAAATTAACTTAGAATAATTTTTTTTCCAAATGTTCTCCTTTTGTGAAAAATGCTTCTATTATAATAATATTTTGCCTGTATATAGCTCAAACCTTTCTACAGAGGCTCAACTAGAATTTTTGAAAAAATCACATTATTTTCAGAGTTACCACCAATTTAAATAATTATTGGAGTTTTTTTCTTAAAATTGTTTCTCTCTGTTGTCGTAAAATATGGATAAACCCACTTCTAAGTTATATATTTCAAAAATTCTAGTTGAGCCTCTGTACAGAGGTCTGAGCTATGTACAGGCAAAATATTATTATAGAAGCATTTTTCACAAAAGGAGAACATTTGGAAAAAAAATTATTCTAAGTTAATTTTTTGCCGAAATATTGTATTTAAATAATGTTTTTTTTGTCAAAATGTCCTTAAAACAATTCTCTATACATGTATTCTAATCTAAGTGACACTAAATATCATGGAAATTATCCATGTATGCTCTTTTTTAAAATCACGGTTCCGAACGTAATCGGATACCTTAAGTTCAATTGTCACATGATAATTAAATTGTATTAAAAAAAGTACTGAATATTGTGTTTATATTAATTGCAAATATTGTCCTTAAAATTCTATTAGTATTAAATCTTTTTTTCTCAATAATAAAGATTATGACTTTAATTCCTTACACTTTTTTAATAAAAAAATTTTTATCTAAAATTCTATTCCTATTTAGATTTTACTAGTATAAGCACAGATATTTATTTTAGTATGTGATTGTTTACTTTTCAATAAATTCATTTTTTCTGAACAATTTAACTATTTTTCTTTTCATCTATGCGTAAGATATGGTGGGTGAGGAGGACTTGGCTCACCCGAACTCTATTATCGCCAATTTTTAGGACTTTAAGGACCTGTAGTTTGCTTTCAAAATTGCCTAGTTATAAAGTAAGATAATTAAGTTAGAGAATATAACTTTAACATTAAGAATAAATATGAACTATTGCTATACAAGCACATAGTGTCTAAATAAAATCAGCTTATAATACAGGAAAGTATAGAAAACTTAATTTTCTAGATCTGAGTAGTGGGTAGGGCAATGTGCCTAGCCCCTCCGGATTCGGCAAAGAAGTTCGTTTGTATTCATCTATGCGTAAATGCTGATTAAATTTCAAATTTCATTTGGTAAACACAGGAAAACTTTACATTTTTAGAATATTCCCGAATTGTTGGAAATAGCAATACGTAAAAAAGTATTGTCTTATAATCCTTCGAATTTATGATGATGTTGATAAATTTTTTCTGTTTGAAGAATAAAATTTGAAACCCATTTCGTTTCGGCAATACAGATAATTTCAAAATGTGACCCATAAGTATGAAAATTCAATTACTAGTAAGTGAATGAGTTAATATTAACGTCGCACTATTCATCTATACGAGGGCTTTTGGTAACGGACCTCGTAATTTTGAACCATAGTCAAGTGATGAGGACGACACTTGAGCTGGCTCCTCCTCTCCTAACTTCCACACTACACCACACCACTGGGAGGATATTTGATCTTCGGCAGATTTAACGTGCATCGCCCCCTTACACGGCGAATCTTCAGTGGTACTTGGCTCAAACTCATGACTCGCCGGCCACGAGTCCGTTACCATGACCACTAGGCTACTGTGGTCACACAATTACTGGTAAGAGAAAAGCAGCAAAAAAATCCATCAGATCTTCAAATCACAAAGACGTACAATTTTAGTATATGAATGGTTCCTAAATGTCTCACTCTAAAGCAACAGGAGAGCTATGGACTCTATTCATCTGACGTCATAATCACATGATAGTAAGTACAACAAATAGCCACGTGTTTCATTCGACTGAGTATTTTGACGGCATTTTCGGATTTGCACACCTACTCTATCATATAACAAAATGAAATCCTTTTTTTCCTTTCACTTAAAAAAAAAACAATACAATTTTTATGCATTACTATGATAGCTTTATAAATATTTTTTTTTTAATTTCCCATTAATATTTCTTTATTTTTATTGCAAAATTACAATTTGTGAATTCTCGAAACAGCTATAGTTAAATTAAGTTGCTTGGCGATCGATTCCATTTTCCGTTCGCCAAAAAAAGTTGACATCGCCAGCTTTCTTCCCCCCTCCTGTTCTGCACTAACACTTAATTTTTAAGTATAAAGGATTTTGTTCAATTGAACGATCCATAATTTTTTTGAAACACAATGTAGAGGACAAACTAATCACTAAACCTAAGAGTATACAAAAACACAAAAGACACGAGGTCAAAGAACAGAAGCATAAACTAAAGCTTAAATCTAATACGGTAAACTAAAGCTATGTATATATTTAATAACTAAACGAAAAGCAAAAGACTAGAAAGTATATTAAAAATATTTAGAGTGCTAAAAAAAATTTAAAGAATATAAAATTTGAATATAAGCAAAACTGACGGTTAGCACACAACCATAAGTGTAATACGATTAGCAGTTATTGTTTACTTGATAATCACGTGATGATTGGCTAATGATCGCAGTGTCCTCTAGAGATGAATCGACATCAGTGACGATGACCCTAGTAGTTTTGAATCTCGGTCAGGTGACGAATTCGACACCTGAGCTGCACCAAACTTTTACAGCACTCCAATGAGAGAACTTTGAGTCCTTCTATTTGGTGACCCTTTAATGGCATCAAGACTCGAATCCACGACTCGACAAAGGCAACGTCAAACAAGTGGATAAATAAAGCTGCATTCACACCAAGGCTGTCAGCATCGAGCGTTGAGCGTCTAGCTAATCAGAGACTTCATCTCGCCCGAGATGAAGTCTCTGATTGGCTAGACGCTTGAAGCTTGACGCTGACTACCTTGGTGAGAATGCGGCCTTAGCACTGAAGATGTCGAAAGAAGCCAGAAATTTACCAGTAATCATTCAGTTGCCATGACAATAAACATTATGGCACTTCCTTTTAGTCCAGTTCCGCTCCTAAATCGCCGTGCGTAAATGGCAAAGGATCATTCTTACTAAGGCAGTAAATTACAAGTGAAAAAGTTTGAAGCAATCAGCAGCATTTGCGGAAGGTCGTAGAAGTCCCCGATTCCGAAGGTGTAAAGCTGCATTCACACCAAGGCAGCCAGCGTCGAGCGTCTAGCCAAACAGAGACTTAATATCGGGCGAAATGAAGTCTCTGATTGGCTAGACGCTCAACACTTGACGCTTACAGCCTTGGTGTGAATGCGGCATTAGGCCTTCGCCGCTTGCTGCTGATTCCCTCGGTATGAGTAAGTTTTACTTGCGAGTAACATTCAAACATGGAGACCATCCGTCAGTGGTGCAGCTAGGAATATTTGCCCTCCCCGTAAAGTCCGGTTTTGGGCCCCCAAGTTGGATTTTACAAAGGGTAGGTACTTGGCGGCAGTCAGGCTTTGGGCCCCGTAGAATCCTGGGCCCCCTCGCGATGTGAGGGTTGCGGAGGTGTACGCTACTATTCTTCCATGCATTAAATGCGCATCTTCTGACTACACGTTATGAAGTAACTGAGTGTGGGGAAAATACATTCTTCACATCAGTGTTTCGTGCTTATTTTTCTAAAAAAATTTACATCCTTTTTCATAAGTACATCCTTTTCATAAAAGATCATAAAAGATTAAAAAAATTTTTTAAAGCAGTTTTATATGCCCTTAGAGGTATGATAACACAAGCTTAAAAGAGAATATATGTATGCCAGAGTTCTGCAACATTGTAAATATTGGTTCCATATACAATCACTGAATTATAAACACTTAATAAACTTTTAAATATGTTATAATGTAAATAATACAAAAAAAAAAAACCTTCAGTTTTTAAATCCCCAGTAAAATGAATAATCACAGCTCGCTTATTTTGATCATGCTTACGAACTCTGTCGATTTGTGGTTAGATTCCTCGTTCCACTTCAAATCCGTCGTGTAGTAGGAGTGTTTATTTATGTCACACTCTAAAATAAAGAGGGACCTCGTAATTTTAAACCACGGTTAAGTGATGAGGACGACATCCGAGATGGCCCTTTCTCCAAACTTCCTCAACCACGCCAACGGGAGGATTGAAGTTCGACAGATTTAACGTGCATCCACTCCTCTACACACCGAATCGTTAGCAGCAGAAGGATTCGAACCTACAACTCTAGCGCATTATTAGTTCTCTATATTGACCACTCGATTACCGAGGCCACCATGAAGTTCGGATGAGCGAGTGAGTGAATATTAACATCGCACTATTCAGCAACTCGAAGGCTAAAACGGACGAATTTCTTTAATGTTTAATTAAAAAAAATACCAAAATGTTTCTTTTATTTATATCAAATTCCACTAAGATAAATGTTCCTGAAATATATATTTTTTCAATAAATAATTGCAGAATATTTTACAAAGTCTTCATTTTATAGCTGGATATTTAATATTCCCATTTGTTTTACGCCGTATTTTTATAAATTAATTCAGCGAAAAAGAAAAACATTTGCTGAGTATTTTCTGTGAGTAGAAATGTTTAATCAAAAGTGAAATATACGAACTATTTGACAATGCAAGTACAATTTGAGAAGTCTACATTGAATGCTAAGTAATATTTTAGGATAGAAAAAGATACGTGTTCCAATGTTCGTATAAAATCGCTTCATTGCAATACATTCAACATGGATACTTACGTATTCACTCTTTGCTTTCGGTGACTGTGAGCGAATTATAAATTTAAATTGCTCAAATTTACCACTGGTGGGCAATTACTCTTTGATGATAAACCACTGGTATGGGAATAATACTCAAGTACCTCTATAAGCCGTACTGGACATTTTAAAAACTTAGGAGCCATCTAAAAGTATACAATATTTCCCTTGATCATAGCGAGGTGAAAACAGATTTAATATTACAGTATCTGAAGAGATAAGAGACATGCCATAAAAGTGCGTAGGTACAGCCAAAAATCAAATAGCAAAATATAATGATCTGTAAAATAATGAAGCCAGAATATTTAATATTGCTATGTGGAACTATTTTCTATTTGGGAAGAGGATTCGAAACTTGGGCTCTATTATATATTCTTATTACATAAGGACTAACCTTTTCATTGATTCAGTAGGTTCAATAAATGAGTACCAAGCTTGCTTGGGGACTAAACACCGGGGGTTTCGCATCATATTGACTACCTGACTGGAACATCTGCTCATGCACCTCAGCGCCCAAAGTCACGAATACTGAGATGGACACAGTAGACCTTGGCCCTCATGGGCTGTTGCACCACTGAGTTTAGTTTAAGGACCATCTTACTATGAAGGTATATATATCATTCACACACAACTTAGTAAATTAATATGTCTAAAATTAAAGTTCTGTAACGACAGTTAAACATTGTTTTCAATTTTTTGCTGACAAAAATTCGCCAAAAGCAACTTTGGGTTACATTTAGTTTCACTAATCATTATAAATTAACACACATCTCACTAAATCCATTCAATAATTCAAAGTTCTGTGTTCAAAGTTAAGTGGTCAGTGGCGCACACAAGGAGCCTTGATTTTTTTCCGATTGATTATAATTCTAAGTATATAATACGTAAAATTTAAATATTTGTTATTTTAATGATTAATTTTATTAATTAATGCTAATTATTTATTCAATAATTAGTTTTTCACTGTTTTGTTCCCGAAAATCGACAAAATCAAAATGAGCATGATACAAGAATGGTGAATTTTCGACCCCGGACCCCTCCCCCCTTGAAAAATTCCTATGTGCGCTACTGTAAGTGGTCAATAACACTTTGCAATTTCGGTTTTAGATAATTTGATATAAAGTTTCCGTAGAAAATGTTTTTCGAAATGGTTTAATTTTTAATCACATTGAAATATTTTACGTGTAAATATTTTTAAAAAATCGAAGCAAAGACTTTACTTTCAAAACTGATTTAATAAACTTCCGTTTATAAAAATACAACAAAGAAGCAAATGCTATGATCGAACAATTGGTAATAGATCGGCATAATAGTTTCCAAGCTCCAAAATAAGCATATTCACTTATGTAAGAAATTACTCAAATCCAGAGTTAATGAAGCCGATTGATTGGAAAGCTTTAAAAGGTTAAAAAATGCGTGCCTTATCTCGCTGAAATTTCTCTATAGTGAAAGATAAAACGTAGATTTTTCTGCTGGCAAAATCGGAACGTGGACGCCAGTTTTGAGATTGGTACTATTCTACGCAAACCATCTAATTTTATATATGAAGATAAATAACTGTTCAATATATTGAACAGTTACTATAGTAAAACTAAAAACTAGTCGTGAATTCCGTGCTGCTCAAATTTCGTATGATGAGGACATTTTCTGTATGGTACTATAAATCGACGGATTGTTTTGAGTACCATACTTTTTCAAATTACATTCTTGGGAAAAATTTCTCGTTGTAGTCTTGAAAGACTGATGCCAGATAAAAAAAAGTCTTGGTATTTTTATTCCAGAAAAGTACTTAGATTCTCATGTTCGTTGAAGTCCTCTGTTCTGAAACTAACGCCTGCATTAAACATACAAGACTCATTTCCAAAACTTAAGTGTATTGAATTTTCACTGTTCAAAAAAAGAAAATTTTTAAAAATTCTTTATAAAAATTCTGCTGAGCGTGTTTGTAAAGGGAACATGCAACAGCGGAATGGAATAATTTTTCAGGAAATTCAGGCCGCACAAGGAATTCTCAATACTTCATTCCGTTCTACCGCGAACGCTTCGAACTCTCTCCATTTCATTGAGTCTACCCCTAACTTGACCCACACAACGCTTGCGATGATTCCCACAAAATCATCCAGAAGCCGCAGATTGCCATTTCGTGCACAAAACGTCGCCACGTGACATACAAGGGCACAGACAACGATGACTACTGGCACCTCATTACCAGGTCGCTGGAAAAATAATTGGACTAGGGCGGCATCAAAGACTTCAAGACTCCATAGACCTCCCGGAAAAAATGCACCCCACAGACTTCGGAGGACTGTAGTGTTCTTTATCATGTAGTTTAAAATGGCGTACCCAATGCTGGGACGAAATCGTGTGGTGGTTGCGTGAAGAGGGCGGTTTGGCCATTCCCAGGATATCTGGTACTGCTTCAGCACGAAGGTCAGGAGGTCAGCGGCAAATACAAACTCGTTTTCCCCATCAAATAAATTATGTGACATGTTTGGAGATTGTTGAGCTTTCGACGGTGAACAGAGATCTATTCGGAGATACAGGTATCGATTTTATACTAGAATTAGTTGTTGCCACAATCGAAATATTATATATTTTAATATTTACTTTGATAATAATAGCATGTTGCAGCCGAGGTAGCCTAGGGGTTATAGTTATGGATGCGTGGCCGGTGTGTGTCAAGAGTCAAAGCCCTAATACCATTGATTGATTGATTGAATATTAACGTCGCACTGTTCAGCTACTCGAGGGCTATTGGAGATGACCTCGTAATTTTTGCTGTTCAAAATGATGTGACGAGGACGACACCTGAGTTTACACCTCTTCTACAAATTTCCCACCAGGCCAACCAGTGCCGATTTAAGCTCATTTCGGGCCCTGGGCGCAGAAGATCTACAGGCCTCCTTGAGACTGGAGGATCGAAATTTATAACCAGAAAATCTGGTTAAGTCCAGCTTATCTGGGCCCCGGTGCAGTAACCCCAAGCTCCCAATGGATAAATCTCGGCACTGGCGCCAAACCATCTACCTGGCAGGTCTTGAGTTCCACTAAGACTAGAATCCACAATTCGACAATGCCGGCCACGAGTTCACAACCATGGCAATTCAGCTACCGTGGTCTTGTAGTTATGGTCACGTACCTTTGGCTCGTGCTGTTTTTGTTGAGTTGCGGGTTCGAGTCCTGATTCCACTAAAGACACACTGATTCGAGAAGTTGGTGCGCATTAAATTCGTCGGAGCTCTTTTGGCGTAGCGGGGAAGTTCGAATAAAAGGAATGAATGAATGAGTGAATATTAACGTCGCACTGTTCAACTACACGAGGGCTTTTGGCGACGGACCACTTAATTTTGAACCATGGTCAAGTGATGTGTACGACACCTGAGCTAACACCCCCTCTCCTAACTACCACACCACACCAACGGGAGGAGGTTTCAGCTCTCAACAGATTTAGCGTACATCGCTGCCCTACACGGTGGGTCTTTAATGGTACTGGGTTCGAACTCGTGACAAAATCAGCCACGATCCGATACCTATTTCACTCGGCTACCGCGGCCACCTCGAATAGTGGAGTGCCTGCTCATGTGTCGTCCTCGTCACCTGAGTGAAGCCCAAATGACAAGGTTCGTCGCCAAATAACTGTCGTGTTAATCTGAGTGTAATGCTAATAGAAATAATGGTAGTGAATCCAATCCAGAGCATTTGAAGCATCATTCTAATAGCTCTTTTGAAGTAATTTGAGCCGGGTTTTTTCAGGAAAGGGGGAGGTAATTAAAAATTTGAAGAGGTATTTTGCCTGGATTATTATTCCTTTGTGAGATAAAGCTATTAAAACTTTATAGAATAAAAAAAAGTGATTAATCACTTTTAGTAATTTTTCGAAGCTGAGAAACACCGAAAGTTTATATTATAGAATTTCAATAAAATTGATAAAAATAAATTGCTAGTGTGTGTTCATTATATGAAAATTGATTACCGTAAAATCCGGCGTATAATGCTCACCGCCGTATAACACGCATCTATACTCTCAAGCTGGGGGGGACTGCGGTAGCCCAGTGGTCAAGGTATCGGATCATGGCAGGCATGTCATGAGTTCGAGCCCAGTACCACTAAAGACTAGCCGTGTAGGACAACGATGCACGTTAAATTTGTCGAGAGCTGAAACGTCCTCCCGTTGGTATGGTGTGGTAGTTAGGAGAGAGGGTGCCAGCTCAGGTGTCGTCCACGTTACTTGACCATGGTTCAAAATGACGTGGTCCGTCGCCAAAAGCCCTCGTGTAGCTGAACAGTGCGACGTTAATATTCATTCACTCACTTTATACTCTCAAGCTGAGAATTTTAACTTTGAGGTATATTCGACGTATAACGCGCACCCTCTTTTTATGAAGAAACCTGAAATATATGTGCTTAATGCTCTTATGTTTTGAAGTCATTTATTCGAGATATTATTCCAAGTGTTAGGAAAAAAAAAAAATAGCATACTTCCAGAACCACAACTCTTTAAGCTCGTAAGGAATGTCTTTTATTTTATGTAAACAGCATTTAGATACATGTAGAAATCTATGTGTGTGGGCTCACCTTTTTTCTTTACTTTTAAAGCTCTTATTTTTATATCCGGCGTATATCGCGCACCCTTAAATTTCGATCTTACTTTTTGTGTTAAAAGTGCGCGTTATACGCCTGATTTTACGGTATTATGTTTGATTATATTGCATAATTGAGAAGCCCCATTCGTAAAATATTGGATTCTTTACCGAAAGTTAGGAATTTGAGGTCATCCATATAAACACTATTGAATACCGTATTGATGAGCATTAAATTAATCGTGATTCAATGTCCCTATGGTGGTGTGGCTGGAAGTTGGAAAAGCGGAGGGCTATCTCAGATGTCGATCTCGTCATTTGAACGCAGATCAGAAATTGAGGCTCATCACTAGTAAATTTCTGGTCACTTCTGGTGTGGCTTTAAGAAGCAATTAATCAGTTGCACAATTAATTACCCTAATTTGTACTATTTTGAATAACGTTAACAACATTATATTGCTGCATAGACATGTGGTTAGGATACTAGGCTTGAGGCTGCTGATGTTTCTTTCCTGAAGTGTCTCAATCCTTACTTCACTAAATACTTAGAGGCGATGATGCACGTTAAATTTGTTGGTGTTCAAAGCCCTCGAATTGGCCCGCACGGGTGTGAAGAATGGGCAGTAGTGTGCAGGTGTGTTGACTTCCTCATCTAACAGTGGTTCGCATTAAGAGGCGTGTTGGTTGTGGCTAGCGGATCTTTGAGAGGAGTAGAAACAGACAGTCAGTAACACTGCGAAAAACCGCTTTGTTTTATTAATAAAACAAAGCTAAGAATTTTAAAACCAGAATATTTTGTCACATACTTTTGAGCTCAAAATCATCATAAAATTATTATGATAAAAATGATTCAGCTTT
>BMAV01005863.1:102549-137876 GCA_019973955.1 Trichonephila inaurata madagascariensis
CTTTTTTCCCGTCTTCTGTCCCCCAAACACCAAAAAAAACAAAAATCCCAGTATAAAAAATGGGTAAATTTTAACCCCCGTCCCCCCCCCCCCCTTGAAAAATTCCTGTGTGCGCTGCTACTGACTATCAGTAAAGTATTACTCACCAGTTAATAATTGAAAATTTTAAAATACTGAGACTAATAGATGTTTGACAATATCTTTTTTTGATCCCTGACACGAAAGAGCTCCTTTTTGTATCTTTTTCTTCTCTCTTTATGCCAGTGCTTCTCAAACTTTCTATATTGGTGATTAGGGATTGCAATACTGGACCAAAAGTTCACACAATACCGGTATTCGGTATTTTTTAGATCTTAATACCGGTATTAGAAATTTTAGAACAACACAGGTGTTTCTTTTTTTTATTTGCCAGTTTTATTAGAGAGTATAAATAACACAAAAAATAATTTGTAACTTATAAATTATAACAGTAGATATTTATAAAGAAACACAAAAAAAGTCAGGGAACATCTTATTTATTTAAATCACAAAAAGTGTATCACTACTCAATTTTCAGTACTATTATAAATTTTTGAAATGTGATCTTAAAAAACATATTGCATCAATTGTACTGTCACAAAGCCTGGCACGTAATTTTGTGCAAAAGTTACCTGTTTTCGAAAACGCTCTTTCGGCATTTACATTAGTTGGTGGTACTGTTAGCAATGCGGGATATACTTTTCCCAAGTATCTCTCTCTCTCTACCACGTCTTTTCAAATAAATCGATTTCTCTTCGGATGGTTTTCTGGGTATAGCTAATTTCTGTATTGCATTTTGTTGGTGGAAATTTTTTTAGTAATCTCTCATTCTAATTTTTGTTCAAGAGACAATTTCTCTTCACTATCGACACATTAGTGTCATCATGATCTTCGATAACTGTACCGAATTCTTTTTTGCATGTAGATAGGTTTGTGTGAGTAAGACATTCTAAGAAAATTTACTATAAACTGGATCAAATTTGAATAGGTTAGTCTTTTTTCTTCCTTTTCCTTTTCATTTTTAAAACCGTTATACAGTCGCTCCAAGCCAAACTCGGACATCAAAGAGAATCTACTAATTAAGTAAACAAATTTTTAAATAAAAATGATTAGCAAAATAATTAAATGCATTTTCAATAATATATTTATTGCAGTATTAAAAACAGATAACAAAACATATAAATTATTACATTGTAACCAGAAAAATTATATGATAAAAAACAAAACAAAATAAAAATTAGCACACAATCCAAACTCGGACGGCTACGAAGATTTTTAAAACTAGTTAATATTTCAAATGAATTAATATTTTGTATGTAATCCTTTGTTTTTTATAACCCTTTTAAGGCGTTTAGGCATAGACTGCACCAATTTTTCACAAAAATTAGGCTCAATATTGTCCCCCATTCTTGCAATAATACTCTTTTCAACTCAGTTTTACTTGAAACAGCGTGTTCCCGGACTTTTTTGATAAGATGATCCCCATTTGCCCGTGGATGATGTCTTACTTCTAAGTTATCCTCGTGACCTAGGGGGGTGGGAGGGAATGAAGTACCAGGCGTTGCCATAATCTTAATATCTCTTTATTAAGATCTTAACTTAAACAGTATACAATGAAAATATATTTATATTTTATCTTAGAGGATCTGAGGTGAAGAAATACACAATACGTATTATCAAATAAGCGCGATCCTGACAACTATAATTACTTTACCGCTTACTCCTAACCTCATTTTATACACAGTTCCTAATATTTAGTAGATCAGTCCTACCTCTATATTCTAGGTAGCAGCAACATTCTCGAATCCTCAATGTTTTTTCTTTATCTCGCGTGGAATGGTATCCACCTTGACTTGAACTTTGAAATATCGGCTTGCTTCAGCTTACGCGTTTCTGCTCAGACTAGCATAATCACTTCCCAAAAGGACACCCGCTTATGCTAAACTTCTGCTATTTAAAAGTTTCCTAATTTGCATAATCACGCTGCGCTTCTGGATTTGGTTGGAAAGAATTTGCCTTTTTCGGCCCCAAAGAACCCAAGAGGAAAATTCATAGAAAGAGCGATGAACCCGTCACAGTATTCTCTAACTGATTCAGTCCTTCTAAAGAGAAGCGCCAACAAAGATATAATTCCATTTTATATCATTAAAAATCATTCTTCATTTTAAATTGAATTCATGTATTAGGACAGCTTCTTAAATCCTTTAGATGAGTTTTCAAACCTTTTCCCGTTTTGAGGTAGGTTTTAGGTAAAAAAGAATCTAAAATGAATCATTCCCTTTCCAAGAATTATGACTCACATAAAATAAAAAAAGAGAGGAAAAGTATTAACAGGAAGTAGTGACTCATTCAAACTTACCATTACTCTGAATTTTGTATTTTACAACAAATTTGTTATTTTTTTTTTATCTCTTTTAATTTATTAACTTATTTTATTCATTTATTCAATTCCTACTATTTGTTCACTATCTCCCTATATATAACTTGTTCAAATTTTCAAACGTAAATAAATTACATTTTTAAGCGCTCAATTGCTCTGAAATTTTATATACACGATTATTTTGGATGACAATACGGTAATTTAATTATAATTAATCAAAATTGTTTGATTTAAACTAATTATTCAAAAGAATTACAGATACAGCCACGTTGGCATCATTTTTGGCGTCTAAGCGACCATTTTAGCGACCCATTTTTGTGTCAAAACTTTAAAAGATTTTTTTTCCTCCCATTTTAAACCGCTCATTTGAGCTGAAATTTTCTATACGCGATTGTTTTGGGTGACAATACGATAATTTAATTATAATTAATTAAAATTAATTGACTGAAACTAAGTATTTAAAGAGTTACAGATACAGACACGTAGGCTTCATTTTTAGGGACTTGGGTCAAAACTTTATAAGATTTTCTTTTCTCACGTTTAAAGCATTGAGTTTAACTGAAATTTTATATACCCGATTGTTTTGATTGACAATACGATACTTTAACGATAATGAATAAAAATTAATTGCCACTTAATATTGTGATTCTGTCATATGTATATACATATTATATTAATTGTTATTATTTGATAAAAAGTACCTAAAATATATATTTTTTAATATTACTTGTTTTTTATTATTTTTGCCTTACATTTCTGTACTAAAACTGTATGTCTGTATTGGAGGGAGATACATAGGAGGGGGTACATAGTATCTTTGTCAGCATATTCAAATGTATTTTTTTTTTCTCTTACCCTTGTTCGGTATTTGTTTTGTAGCTTTTACACATCTTTATACAGTAAAGATCCAGCTCAGGTGTCGTCCACGTCACTGGACAATGGTTCAAAATTATGTGGTCCGTCGCCAAAAGCCCTCGTGTAGCTAAACAGTGCGACGTTAATATTCAATTAATCGGCGCCACTGTCCCATGCCTGACCATATCTGAAGGAACCCTGTTATATATCAACTTTCTAACACTTGCCCCTTTTAAGCTTACATCTAAAAACGTTATCATCGCACATAAATAAATTCGTTTTGTGTACTCATACGCTGTTTCAGCCGGTGCATAGGGGGACGCATGAGTTCGTCCATTTTTCATATTTTTTTTTTTATTTATTTGTTTTACTCTGGCCTGGCCTCAAAATTTCTAAACATCTTGAAATTAGAGAAAAGGTTTTGTTTTTTTTCAGAAATTGTAGTTTAAATAGCCAATGGTCACTACGTTTTACGCATGAGGAGTATAATCGTCATGACACTAATTCCTGCAACTTCTCCATGACGAATATATTCGTCAATCACAGTTAACTGGTTAAAAGAAAAAAAATGAATGAAAATACATAGTAGTAGTATACATGTAGTTGTATTATTTCGATTTAACCCATATTTTCGCGTTAAGCGTATTTAAGGTATCCGACTACGTTCGGAACCGTGATTTTGCAAGAGTGTATAAATGGATAATATTTATGATATTTAGTGTCACTTAGATTAGAAAATGTATATAAAATTGTTTTAAGAATAGTATTACAATAAAAAATAATTTAAGTACAATATTTTGACAAAAAATGAACGTAGAATGACCCATATTTTCAAAATATTCTCCTTTCGTGAAAAATGCTTCTATTATAATAATATTTTACCTGTATATAGCTCAGACTTCCGTACAGAGGCAGAACTAGAATTTTTGAACTATATAACATAGAAGTGGATTTATCCATATTTTACTACAACAGAGGGGAGAAATTTTAAGCAAAATACGCCGATAAAAAATAATTTGAATTGGTGGGAACTGTGAAAATAATGCGAATTTTTCAAAATTCCTAGTTCAGACTCTCTGGAGAAGTCTTTACTTTACTTTAGCACACACACACACACAAAATATTATTATTATAGAAGCATTTTTTTATAAAAGGAGAACATTTTGAATAAAGGTTATTCTAAGTTAATGTTTTGTCAAAATATTGTATTAAAATAATTTTTTTTTGTCAAACTGTCCGTAAAACAACTTTATACATGTATTCTAATCTAAGTGACACTCAATATCATGAAAATTATCCATTTATGCGCTTTTTTAAAATCACGGTTCCGAACTTAGTCGGATACCTTAACTGTATTTTAAAACTATGCATTTCCGTTTTAAAAAAAGTTCTGTTAAAACTTGCTTTCTGAATAGAATAAAAAAATACTTTTGCTTAATAAATGTTGAGCTTAGGAGTGGTTTATTTCCAGAAAGGGGCTGGTTCGTAGCTGTAAACTAGGGGCGTCAAACTAATTTGTCACCACAAATAAAGTTATTACAGACAAAAGCCATATAGTTACGGTTGCAGTTTTTATTTTCATAGTTAATCGTTTTACCTTGGGATTCATATCAGAAAGTTTAAATTGTTCATATATCTTTTAAGCAAGCAGATTGCTCTGTCTCATATGTTTATCGCGCCAAAAAGGCTTCACTTAGCACTTTTCTTGAGATAACCGATGTTTGTCAGCAATTTTTCATTCTGTTTTACTATCACTTGGTTTCGATGGAGATATTTTAAAGCGAATGACTACATTCGGAACCTGATTTTCAAAAAACGTATAAATGAATACTTTTTTCTTTATATTTAGTATCAGTTGATTTAGAACGTACATATAAAATTCTTTTAAGAATATTATTGCAAGAAAAGTTGATTTAAATGCCATTTTTTGGTAAACAAGCAATATAAAAAAGAACTTTTAAGTCAATTCCTACTAAGAAACAACAAAGAAAATTTTTATTTTAGTTACTTTTTGTCAAATAATTACAATATATATAACATGCATATACATACGATAGAATCACAATATTTTAGGGGAAATTAATTTCTATTGATTATCATTAAAGTATTGGATTGTCATCCAAAACAATCGTGTATATAAAATTTCAGTTTAACTGAATGCTTTGAAACGTGAGAAAGTTTTTTTTTTTTTAAATTTTGACCCAAGTCGCTAAAAACGAAGCCGTGAGTGAATCTGTGTAATTCTTTAAATAATTAGTTTCAATGAATTAATTTTAATTAATTATATTTAAATAATCGTATTGTCACCCAAAACACTCGTGTATAGAAAATTTCATCTCCAATGAGTGCTTTAAAATGTGAGAAAAAGACTTTTAAAGTTTTGACACAAGTCGCCAAAAATGATGCCAACGTGGCTGTATCTGAAATTCTTTGAATAATCAGTTTTAATCAATTAATTGTTATTAATTACAGTTAAATTACCGTATTATCATCCAAAATAATCGTGTATGCATAATTTCAGCTCAATTGGGCGCTTTAAAATATAGTTAATTAACGATTGAAAATTTGAACAAGATAAATATTTAGAGAGTGAGCTAATAGTAGGAACTGAAAAATGAAGAAAGAATGTGACATTTTTAAGACATTGTCCTTTTATGAAAAATGCTTCGATAGTAAAAAAATGTTTTGTCTATATATATAGCTAAGACTTCTCTACAGAGACTGAACTAAAAGTTTTTATTTTCAGAAACACTATCAATTGAAATAATATCCAGTGTTTTTTGTTAAAATATCTCTACTCTGATATATTTAAATACGAAGAAATGTACTAAATTATACATCTCAAAATTCCTAGTTCGACCTCTTTAAAGAAGTCTTAGCTGAATATATCAAAATATTACTATAAAAGCATTTTTCATAAAAAAGGATAATGCTTTGAAAAATATGTAATTTGGTTTTAATTTTTTGCCTAAAAATTGCATTTAAATAATTTATTATTATAATAATATTCTTAAAACAATTTTTCATGTATATTGGTACGTAGATCGGGGTTCGAGGATTTTATGCAAATCAGTCGCAAGGAACAAGACTTCAGGAGCGATGTAAATTTATTGTCGAAAAACAATACTTAAAATACATGATAATATACTTAAATTGGCTTAATAGAAGGCCTTCACAACTTCTACGGCACTCAGACACAACTATCAGTGTCTAAAATACAGGTATGTTAAGGATTATTCTTAAGCACTCGCTCACCCTACTCAACAGCCGAAGTAATCACTAATCGCTGGTCGACTCTTCACGGTCAAATCAATACTACTTTTCAACGGTCAAAGCAAGACTAACTCAGTTTGGGGGAGAGACTCTCTATTTGTAGGACTCCCGAATCTTTCGAGAAACATCAACTTACGCCATAGATCGTGATATTAGTAGGTTCTCCACTAATTTCCAGCAGAATCCATGGGGTCGTGAACTCGTTAAAAATGGTCACCAACATGGTTGCCAAAAATGATGCCAACTTGGCTCTATTATTAATTTTCCCATTGAATCGCCATTATAATGTAAAGAACGGCTTTGTCTGTTATTGCAATTTTAACATAAAAAATGCATACAACATAAAACAACATAAATGTAGTATACATCCAGATATAAAATATTTACACTATTTAAAAAATTCTTTACTCAAAGTTCGTACCGATATTATAATTCAACTGACTCTAAATATCAAAAAAGTTATTCATTTTTGCTATTCATTAACACAAACTAGTAAAGATTTTTAATGAAAAATTCATATTTTATTTAGAACGTAAACTTGAACAAAGCAGAATAACAACGCAAATTAATGAGTGCGATGTAAACAAGCTTATTTTTCTCATTACCTCTAAATGGAACCTTTAAGGTATCCGACTACGTTCGGAACCGTGATTTTAAAAAAGCGCATAAATGGATAATTTTCATGATATTTAGTGTCACTTAGATTAGACTACATGTATAAAATTGTTTTAAGGACATTTTGACAGAAAAAATTATTTAAATACAATATTTCGGCAAAAAATTAACTTAGAATAATTTTTTTTTTCCAAATGTTCTCCTTTTGTGAAAAATGCTTCTATTATAATAATATTTTGCCTGTATATAGCTCAGACCTCTGTACAGAGGCTCAACTATAATTTTTGAAATATATAACTCAGAAGTAGGTTTATCCATATTTTACGACAACAGAAGGGAGCCATTTTAAGAAAAAAAACACCAATAATTATTTCAATGGGTGGTAACTCTGAAAATTATGTGAATTTTTCAAAAATTCTAGTTGAGCCTCTGTAGAGAGGTCTGAGCTACATACAGGCAAAATATTATTATAATAGAAGCATTTCTCACCAAAGGAGAACATTTTGAAAAAAGATTATTCTAAGTTAATTTTTAGCCGAAATAGTGTACTTAAATAATTTTTTTTTGTCAAAATGTCCTTAAAACCATTTTATACATGTATTCTAATCTAAGTGACACTAAATATCATGAAAATTATCCATTTATGCGTTTTTTTTTAAAATCACGTTTCCGAACATAGTCGGATACCTTAATGTAAAGCATAAAGAGCTTGGCTGTCGAAAACTAATGTGACAGGTAGTTGTTATTTTATTATTAACTGACTAAAATGTTCGTTGCTATTGATGGGAAAAATGGTGCATCATTTAAATTCGACTGGTAATAGTTCATTAGTGAATATTGCCGTTCGTTATCAATAATTAGAAGTTTTAAAAACTAAGCCAATATATTTTGAATAAAAATATTGCTGTTAGGGGGTTTTGTTGGCTGGGTAGTAAAGATGTATCCGTGAGTTTGGCATGTATGCTCTAAATTTTTAAGGTAATCTCGCCAATAACCTCCATTTTCCATCAGAGGGCGATGTTAATAAACAATTAATCAATTATGTATTTTTTATCTCTCTGTGCTTCGTTTATATCGTCATTGTTGCCGAATGATCAAGGCAACAAGTTCGTTAATCAAGCTGTGATACCCCATGCCCCTGGGGTATCATCTCTTCAACCACGCGACCTAGATTTGTAGGGATAAAAGATTGACCACTAGAACCTTCCATAATAAATCTAGTTTATTACATCTCAATATATATTAAGCAATGCAACGCAAGTCTTACTTAGAGAAAAACGATCAGGAGTGATATGGTGTAATTTTCAGTTCTTAGCAAATAGCG
The DNA here is from genome assembly GCA_019973955.1 of Trichonephila inaurata madagascariensis. Classification (NCBI taxonomy): domain Eukaryota; kingdom Metazoa; phylum Arthropoda; class Arachnida; order Araneae; family Nephilidae; genus Trichonephila; species Trichonephila inaurata. The sequence goes on from BMAV01005863.1 coordinate 111,015, forward strand.
CATTAAATCCTACTCGCTATCTTTATGATAACTTAACTCTGAATCTTTATCTATTGCCAATTCCTTAATTAGCTAGAGTCTGCTCTATAATTAAACATTAATAAGCAAGCTCTTACCGCTATCACACGGCGATCAGCAAGCAAGCTTTATATCTTGTTTTCTATTCCTTTAATCTTCTCCATATATCTTATTATCCGACTTGATACGGCTACTATGCAGCTTTCTAACTTCTAACCGACTTCTTATGGCTCCTATAACACTCTCCGGCCTCCAGCCGCCTTTTTCGTGAATGCAAAAGCTCCAATATATATATAATCAATCCTAATCTGCATATCGCGTTTTCTTGAGAAGGTTGGAATGAAATGCCATTCTGGCCCCAAAGATTCCCCAAGAGGATTAATAGAAGGCGCGATAAATCCCCGTCAAAAAGCCACATGTTCAAGTCCTGATTTCACAAAGGACATCATGTAGATAAGAAAAGGGATGGGCAGATATTGCCTGCCAATGTTGAAAACTTCACATGTTTGTGTTTTGTATAAATAAAGAGTGAAGTTAAAGGACAGGCTTCGACAGGGATATTTTTAAGCCTGGACCCAGGGCCTCGTCTCGATCTCGACTTAAATTTAAATGTAGAAAATGAATTTTCTAATAAAACTTTCCTATTATTATGTATTTCCTTTGTTGAACTTTGCATGTATATACACCTGTGGCGGTGGTATCTATATAAGCAAGTAACAGCCTCCGTACTAAGATGATTACTTTAGTATGGATATGTTATGTGCCTACGAATACGAAGGTTGCAAGTTCTAACATCCTTCATTGGTGATCCTGGCTGAATAAAGAAACGCAAAACCTTCGCGCATCAGTCATAGCACCATCTATCCACCGCAAATGAAACCAACAAATCCGTCTCACACGAATGACGCAACCCACAACGCGTCACACACGAATGACGCAACCCACAAGCCGTCGCACTCAAAATGACGCAACAGCTCACATGCTCGCCGTATCTATGGAATCATTCATTCACCTATTCGCGAGTGGAGAGTGTGGGGCGGTGGTATCTATATAAGCCAGTAATAGTCTCCATGCTACACTGATCATTTTAGCATGGTTGCAGAACATGGTTACGAAACAGAAGGTGCTGAGTTCTAATCTCCTTCACACTTAATTCGATAAAAAGGATCGCAGATGGGGCCTACTTCTGAATAGAGGCACTACGTCTTAAAAAGTCTCTAAGCGTTGAACCTTATCATCTGCTCTTGGCTCAAAATCACGAGACATATTGGTGGCATATACAAATTTGTGAGTGTCGAGAGGAATCAGGAAACCGGAAAGCGTTTAATAAACAAAAACGCAACCTTTAGTTTTAAAAGTAACATCTATTTTAAACTTTAATCACACATTTAGAGCACTTTTTCGTCAATATTTTTTTTCTTCTTTTAGAAACGCTGATTTTAATTTTATATTGCTTTCCGATTTAGAAATGTTTGTCGATGGGATAAATATTGTGATAACAGTTTTGGGAATGCTTACTTTTCCATGTAGCTTTGTAAGATTTCGATAACAATATATTATTTTTAGAGTTTATTGGTGTGGTTCTTTGATGTTCATATAATGTTTGGAAGATGTTGAAAATACCTTTAAATAATGATAATTCAAGCGTAGACCTGACTTAAGAGAATTTATTTCCAAACTATAGTGGAACACAAAGTATTGGAGTGCATTTATATGCACTCACTTCATTCTACTGTCATAGCTAGTCCTGAGTGGGCCCTGTATCAAAATTCATTGTGGACTTCTTAATATTTTGCGATTTTTGCATACATGTTTTGGAGCCCCAAAGCTTGGGGTGGAAGATACGCCCCTGCTTCATTCCTTATCTAACCACTAAAACTAAAACTCACAATTGTTCCAACTAACCTCTAGCTCATTTTCAAGAAAAAAGAGCGTTCCCTGGTGACGATATAAAGGAAATAAACTACAACTTGCGAAAGAAACAGCTGCCCTCCTTTTAATCGCCGATAATTAAAAACAACAATATAAGCTTATTTATGAATTAAAGAGAAGGAGTAAAGGAAATTCCAAGAAACTAAATTTTATTCTTCAAAACAAATAGCTCTTATACAAAGTGTCAATACAGCATAAATTTTAAATCATAAATAATTGTATAAATTTATGGAAATTATTCATTTGCTTTCTCAGTTAGTTTTATAAAATATAAATAAAACTGTTAAAATATACGTAAAAATACATTTGTGGGAAATATGTTTCTTTTAAAAATGATACTATAATCACTATGTTCTATGTTTGCATCTTAAAAATTTACTAAATTGATATATTTTTAATTGTAGATTGTACAATTGTAGTCCATTCGATTCCTAAACTGTATATGCCGGATTCTGCCAAGAAATTCAATTAACTAGTGACAAAACTTCTTTTCAAAATATTCATATAGAAAAAACGAATAATTAATTTAAATAATTTAATTAAATTTTTAAGTTTAATAGTTTTAATTCATTAAATTTAAATCATTTTAATTCATTACTTAATTTTTATAAATTGAATAAAATGTTATTGGATGTTAATAAATTTGGATAATAATGTTTTAAGTCATTCTTTCAGCTAATTTTTGATTAGTTTTTATGCGGAATATAATTGTTTTAGCTACTCCTAATTTTTAAAAATTCTGACTGTATTTGCCAAGTGCATTATTTTGCTAAATATAAGTATAGTTTTAATTTTGATTCATTCGATTTAGCCAATTAAAGTTTATTAAACTTTTAACCAAAGTCATAAATTAATTATTGATTAATTAAAACAATTGAAATCAGATTATTTGTTTTATTATTTTAAATTATCTTGCCTTACTTTGCTTTTTGGCTAAAATCAAAATATTAAAGAAACAATAATATAAAAATAAGAGGGGAGGTGGGAAGTGGAGGAAGAAAAGAGAGAGAGAGAGAGATAAAAGAACAAAAAAAATTTTTGTTAAAATTAAACTAATTTACTTGCAAGTAGTAAATTTGCAAACTTTCCCTGCCTTTTCCAGCTGTGGTTGGAAAATATTGGATCCAAATTTTAAATTGATAGATCAATGTTTTATCGCCGTATTGTTATAAATTCTGTTTTCTCAAATCGAGCTTGAAGACGATCATAAGCTCACATAAATGCCATTTTCGGACGACTTGTGATTCAAAACTACCATTTCGTGAGCACAATGTTACTTTTTGTTTTAGTTGAGCAACCGTACTTTTATGTGCAATGTACCAAAAAAAAAAAAAAACAACCCCGCATGACTCTCTTGAAAAAAAAAAAAACACAAATAGAATTTTAAGACCGCAAATATAATTTGGGACCATAAGCTCAAGTTTTACCACGGCTGTTGCTGAATTTCAAGCCTTAAATTTGCTACTGCCCAAATATTTTACTTGTCAATATTTCTGATCTACTCATTAAGCCATTATAATCATATGAAATCTAATAAGAGGGGGAAAGAAGTTCTCATTATGAAATGAACTGATATCATGACTTTGTTTATTTTGCTTTATCTAATACCGCGTTCATATCTCGCTGTTTGGGGATTGTTAAATTCGATATCCCGTTAGTCCAATCAATTGCAAAAAAATGAATTATTAAGCATTTATTAAAATTATAGGTTTTTTTTCTGGCGTTTTGTTCAAACCTCTTGTAAGATACGCATATTTTCTTTCTTTTTTCATTAAAATGCCTGGAGTAAATTCGCTATTTCGTTCTATTACATTTCCATTTAAACAGCTGAAGGTATTTTTTTTCTTTTAATATTTTGAAAAATCGTATCAAAATGATTTAAAAACTTTTAGGATTTATATCTTTTCTGTGAACAGTATCTAAATGTGATATTTAACTAAAATTAAATTATTATTTTTTTGTATCTGCAGCTTTCTCGTCATTTTTCTTTAAGCCATGCTAAGCAAGTAGAGTTTTTTCAGAGCTCTGAAGAAGCTACTTTTGATGTTCCAGATAATTCAAAACTTTTAGTAGGAGGTATGTAGAGAATGAAATCCTTGACTATATGACTACTTCACTTTAAGTTTGGTACTGATTTACTAATTTGATATTGATATTTCACGGACTTTTATGCTAAATGCATCTAAAATTATACGAAATTGCGGCGATAATTTTGCACTATGAAAATATTTTCCTGGCTGCTAAAGATCTATTTAGCTCGATTTCAAAATCACTCCAAAAACGAGTAGGTACCGATATCAAATTAGTTCCTTAAGTTTTCTATTTTCATTTAAATATTTTACTCTTTAAGTGTGTAGTTTTAATTGGTACATTGCATCCATATGCATCGTTATAAAAATAGTTTATATTTTTAGATTTAATCTAAAATAAATAAAATTTGTAAACTTAAATTGTTATACATTACAAGAATTTATTTACTTATTGGTTTAACTGAAATATAGAGTCTCTCTTGGTAAAATCGATATTTTTTTTTGGTGACCTCTAAAATAAGTCACAGAACTTTGAATAGTCATTCTAAAATTAGCAATATATGAAGTCAAATGCATTTAAACTATGTAATATATGAATTTCAACATTTTACAAATAGAATTATTATATTTTAGCAAGTTAAAAATGAATTTTGACTTTATAAATTAGGAATGAAAACATACCAAAAGAAATAACTTTTTTTTAAAAAAAAATTTCTGAAGTAGATAAATTGTTTTAAGGGCATCAAGAAAGATGCAAATCAATTCATTCAGATTATTTGTTATTATATCTTTGCTATTTTAATTAAAAAATGATGAAAATTAAATTCATTTTCTCAACTACAGGTTTTACTCTGTAATTAATTGTTCTTAATGAACATTTCAAAAAACACCATTCTTGAAAGAATTGAGACAGTTAGCCTTTCCTTCGTGTTTGTTGCTATTAAAATCTATATCTTAATTAATTTTATCTCCTTAAACCAATTATTCTTTATCATTGACTTTCTAATGTGATGTACATTCTCTGTACTCGTGCTACATTCTCAAATAAATTGATCATTTCTTAATTAAATTCTTGTCACTCTTGCAAACCAAACATTTGAAATCAAACCTTTAACCATGCATTAATGTATTGCTTAAAATTTTCCCTTTCATTCTAAATCATTAAAAAAAAAATGAATTATACTTCTCAGCTATATTTTCGCAAATCATTAATAAAATATTAATACTTGCATATAAACCCATTGACCATTTGTACCAAATCAAACATCTTCAAATATTATGTTATATGTAGCCAATAATGAAAAAAAAACCAATGTTTTTCCCTGCTTGTTCAAACAAGTTTGCACAGCCTTGTTTGTGCATTCTTAATAACATCAATCTTAATAAGTTGTCATATTTTTCTTTTCATATTTTTTATGAAAAATGATTGAAATTTGGTACCTACTTTCAACTGGAGAGAATTCTGTGGAGTATTTTCAGATTTAGGACATCATTTCAGAATAGAAAAAGCATGTTGACTAACTCAGTATGCCTTACAAAGTAATTCTGGATCTTTCTAACCAAGCTCCTTTACAAATTGTCATTTACTTGTCGCAACTTATAGTGTGACAAATGAATATCAAATTGCTTGTCTATTTTTAAGTAAATAGATGTTAATATGCTCTATCTTTGATGGAATGATCCTGTAACTTTGGAAATAGGAGAAGGTAAACTGTAGAAAATAAGTTCTAAATTTTAATAACCTTTTTGCAAAATATATAAGAAGAAAAATAAGCAATTTATAAACAAGATTGATATGTTTATCCATGCATGGTAACATTTAAAAATTAATGGATGTGTAATGTTACATTTGATGACTGTGTTTGATTTGACTCAATCAATCCTTATTTAAATTAATCTACTTAACTCAGTGGCACAACAGCACAGGAAAGGCCAAGACCTACTGTGCCTATCTCAGTTTTCATGATCTTAGGCATGTAAGTGCATGAGCAAATGTTCCTTCCAGGTGGTCAGTATGATGCGAAACCCCCACTGTTTAGTTCCCAAGCAAGCTTGGTACACATTTTATTGACCCACTGAAGGGAAGAAAGGCTGAGTCAACCTTACCCAGTCTGGGGATTGAACCCCGGACCTGCGGTGTGGAAGCGCAGTATGCTACCACTTGACCACTGGGCTGCCATATAAATTAATCATTTGCTCTATTAATCATTATATAAAAACAAGGCACAATAATTCTTTCTTTAATTTTACATTAAATGTTGTGCATTCATGCATCTTTAGTTATGCAACTTATCTTATTTTAAGTAGTAATTTTTGTGACAACATAAAAAGTGTGTTATTTTTCAAAAAAATATTTAAAAATAAATTAGATTGACTGGTGTTTTTATTGAATTTTTAAGTTCATCATAATTGTTTGACTTTTTTGATGAAATAGTTTTATTATGCTGTTTTTATTGAGTAAATCTTTGTATGAAGTGAATTTGCATTTACAATATTTTCATATTTTAAATTCAGTATATTGATTAATATTTTGTAATATTTATAGGTTTTGGTTTAAATGGTATTCCAGAAAATTGTATTGCAGCACTTCTTAAAAAAGGACAGAAAAATTTGACTGTTGTCAGTAACAATGCTGGTGTTGACAATTTTGGATTGGGATTATTGTTGCAAACGAGACAGGTAAGTTATTTTGTTCAAACAAGACTTATTCTAGGCTTGATTAAGAACACTTATGAAGAGATTTTGTAAAAAAGTTATAATAAAAGATATTCTTAGAATAACAAAAGGGAAATCCTGTTGGTTTTATTTGCATTTAAAATATTAAATGCATGATTATCAATGTAATGTATTAAAATAAAGCAATTTTGATAAAAAAATAAACTAAGCAAAAAAATTTATAAAGTTTTTTAAAGAGTTTGAAAGAATGTATTGGCAATTACCGTTTCCGACCTTAAATCAGTTTTAAGTGTAAATTAATTTTAAATTCTATAAGTTAGAAAATTTATAGAATTTAAAATTAATTATAAAGGATGTACTCAGAGTACATCCTTCATAATGCCCTTATGTAGCTTCAAATAATGACATTAATAAAAATCAAATCAATTTTTGCAGACATTGATCTTAAACTTTAAATACTATAGTATTCAGTCACTTGATTGTGTTTTCAAAATTATGAGCTTTGTAGTCAATAGATTTTGTGTTGCTCTGGATTGACATTAATTCAAATCATCTAAAGGTTTAGTCTTTCAGAGTGAGTTGTGAAAAAGTCAGAAAAGCTGGATATTTGACTTTTTAAAGCAAAATGGTGTGTGGGACTTAAAGGTAAATGTCATGAATTTATATGTTCAGGGAGCAGGATGCAGTACCTAAAGAAACCTTTCTAATTAAATGTTGTATTCAACATTAGAATATAATCTAATGAAAGTAAAATTTTTTTTTCATATTTTCAATAATATTAACATATTATTGATAATAAAATTAAATATATATGAAAACTATCTGTGTATGAAATATATCTGCTCTTGTTATTTGAATTTTTAAATTTGACTGATAGAATTTTGTTATTATTTACTTATTTAATATTTTATGATAGATAAAACGAATGATTGCTTCTTATGTCGGTGAAAATGCAGAATTTGAAAGGCAGTTCTTAAGTGGAGAACTTGAACTGGAATTTGTTCCTCAGGTAAGTATAACTAAAGAATCAAGGAATATGGTTGGTTAAAAGTTGAAAATGCAAATAGTTACAGCAACTATCTCATTATAAAACTATTTAACTGTATTAACTATTAAAATTTATTGTGAAACAGCTAAAAATTTCGTTTTGTTATGGAATATGTTTTTTAATCCTAGAATAAGAAATAATGAAATGAGAATTACAAATAAGTAAAATCATATAGTTTGCTAAAATAAATCTTGCATATACATATGATGTTAGTCTGGAATATCTTTTACTGTATTCCTTATAGTTTACATTATAGAATAAGCAGATAATCATGAAAATAATTTCTGTTAATACTCTGCTTGTTTCTGTTAATGAAATACACTACTTGTTATAAAATTTACTCTCCCCACCACTTTGATCTTGATTTACTTTATTTTATTAGATGTTATGCATAATGTGTAATCAAGCTATATATTTTAATTTATTTGCACATTTTGAAATTTCGAACATAAGTCAGTTTTAAGTTAGAACATTAGGGACATCATTAATTTTTGTATAATGTATTTTATTTTCATGTTAACATATCAGCTGTTTCATTTTCAGCAAGGTTGATTGTATAGTAAAACAAATTTTAATTTGTACGAAAGCATTTATTTTCTTTTCAAATTATCAATAATTATGAAATTTGAGCCCCTCATCCTCTACAACAAAAGTTTAAAAAAAACTTATAAACTCCCCCTCCCCCCCCAAAAAAAAGAAAAGTAATATTCACGCCAGTGAAATATTGTTGGTTTCTTTTTCAATATGAAAATGGCTCTAAAATCTTTCAGAAATGTATGTATAACAAGTTTCTTTCATTACTTTGAATGAAATTTACATGTTCCATTATGACTTTATTTGAGGATTTTTTTCTTCTCTAAAGATATGAGATAAAAACATCTTAATTTTATCAAATAGTTAATTTTAAAATTGAGAATAATTTATTTTCAAATTTAGTGATTCTTATAAATCCCTTATTTCTTCCTTCTCTTTGGATCAGTGGATGATAAATAAAAAAATTTTTGAAAATACATTGATTTAAAATAGTGAAGGAGTGTAGTTTTTTTCTATGGCTAAAAAAGATATTGTTATAACATGAATGCAAACACAATAAACACATGCTAAATTCTGGCTTATAGTGGTTGCTAAACCATACTGGTGAAGTCCAGTGGCTGAGTGGTTAGTGCATCAACACCACAGGTCCGAGGTTCAAACCCCAGGCTGGGCAAGGTTGATTCAACCTTTGATCCCTTCAGTGGGTCGATAAATGAGTACCAAGCTTGCTTGGGAACTTAACATTGGGGTTTTTGCGTCAGATTGACCACCTGACTGGAACATCTGCTCATGCACCTCAGGGCCCAAGGTCGCATATACTGAATTGGGCACAGTAAACCTTGGCCCTCATGGGCTGTCGTGCCACTGAATTAAGTTAAACCATGCTGGTACTATTTTTAAATATTGTAGCTTGTACTAGTTGCTGATATTATAGATAGGGAACACTGTTTTCAAATATCCTCAATTTTACTACAATATTCTTTCTATTATATTCTTAGCTAGACTTTTCTAACATTTTGCTACAATGATAAAAATCTGGAATTTGCTAATGAATGAAAAAGATGCAATTAGCCTTTTTTAAGAAGGGCAAATTTCCTGTAATAACTTTTTTGACAAAGCAGTCACTCCATGCAAATGGAAATAAGCAAGAAATTTTGCTGGTCGTACAGCTATTGATCTTTGTTTAATGAATTGCCTCTCAAGATCCTAGGATTCTGCTTACGGATGTTTTACTCTTTATTTATTATTGGACTGACTAACTAACACTTCTGTGTCATGGTGTCCATGGCAGACACATTTTAGCCTAAAAGCAATTGTAAATTGATAATATCTCAGTTGTTTGAGTTAGTAATAACTCAGAAAAACAGGCACAAATCCATAGTCCTTACAACTTATAAGTACTTTATTCTTTTTTTATATATACATATATGACTGAATATTAATGCCTTAAGAAAAATTTTTTTTAAAAGTTGTCATAGAATGCCATTTGTAGTAAGTTATTACACACTTGATATTTTAACTAATCAATATATTTTTTCTTCCTTAATTGTGTGTGGTTTTTATTAAACCAAAGATTCATTTAAATTACATTAAATTAAACATATGTTATAGTTTTCCCCCTTCAAATTAAACATCTCAAGTTAAAACATCCCTCATATGTTAGATTTCTTTATTTTGTGTAACCACAGCATCAGTCTATACTTTGTTTAGCGAGATCAATAATTCACATTTCCACTCCAACTTGAATCTGCGACCTTTATGTTTTATAAATTTTTATGTTCATTATAAAATACTGTCATAAAGTTATTTATGTTATAGAAATGTAATTACAAACACACAGACATTTAAACACACTAATGAACCCAAATTTAAAATCTTTTAGGGTACTTTGGCTGAAAGAATAAGGGCTGGAGGTGCTGGCATTCCTGCTTTTTTTACCCCTACTGCTTACGGAACTCTTGTGCAAGAAGGTGGAGCCCCAGTGAAGTACAATAAAGATGGCAGTATAGCATTAGCCAGTGAATCAAAAGAAGTAAATATGTACATGATACATATATTTAAAATACTTAACTTTCTGAGTATGAAATTTCCCTCTTTTTGTGCATGTAAAATATGTATAATTTATTAGCTGTTGAGAGAGAAATTTAAAAATACAGTAGAACCTTAAATCAATTATCTTCAAAATTAGCCTGATTTTCTCGGTTCTGACATATGTATAAAATATAAAATCAATTTCTCTATGTTGATTGCTTATATATTTTCAATATTAATTTATCATTAATTTACTCTTGTTAACTTTATTGATTGAGGTCGTTTTCTTACCAAGAAGCAAATAATTAGAGAACTTAATCACATTTTAAATTGTTTTTTAGTGTTTTATTACCTCATGTTACAGCTTGCATAACATAAACATTTATTTAACTTGAAGGACTAGTCTGGATAAAGGCACAGTACCACAATCTAAACTGGATTAGAATGTTGTATTTCTGATAATATAATAACGGATACTTGCTGTGATAAGTACATTCAATTGAGAAAAGTTTCTGCGTTTATTTTTAATAAGAAAAGGCAACTATGGTACTTTTCCTGTTTTTTCCAAAATATATAAATAGAACAATAATTTTGAAGGATATTGTATGCATAATTTCACTATTTGTTGATTATATTTGTATTTCTAAAATCAAATTTTTAAAAAAGTAGATGTATATGTATAAATAAATTTTTGCACTCTTTTTGTGTTGATCTGTTTTTGACACTGAGTAATTGGTTCCAATATCTTAGGTAGTTGATGTATAGAGATTTTACTGTATCACAATTGGCTTAGTATGATAAAATTATGAAAGTCTTATTTAATCAAGGGCATATAAAACAAATATAGGTAATTGTACTTAAGTTCACATTTTTTAATAAAAATAACATTTAACATATATTATGATGAAAAAATATCAACTTGCAGTGTTATAGTGAGAAATAGTATATCGTCGGCCTAATTATCAGACTGCGTAACTCCACCGGTGTACGTGATTTAATATAGGAGTGCAACGCGCCAAGCACTTTTTGGCCCGATTCCTCAATCGCACCAAGCAGTGGTTGTTGTCGGGTTACATGAAATCCAAGATGACGGCCTAGCTTTTTTCTTTTGTTTTGTCTACGCCATGCCCCAGTGCACGCTCCACTTTTAATTTATTCCTTCGATCAGTGTAATCACTATTTTTTTTATTTCATAATAAAACTAGATTTCGAAGGGAGAGGTGGTGGCAAGATTTTGACATAAAATAAATACGACAGAAAGTAATATTAATGTATTACACTTCCAGATATAAATTATTTACATTATTTTAAGCATTCATTACATAAAATTTGTAACAATATTGCACGATAAAAATATCAAAGTAAACCATATTGTAATATTATCACCTATCTTGGCGAACATAAACAACAATTTGACGCCTAGCCCTACTGTATCAAATTAGCATCCCAGATGGAGTTACGCAGTCTGATAATTAGACCGACGATATATGACTCAGTTTTAATGAACAAGGACTCAAAAATTATAATTGCATATATTGATATGTATGTGATTGAAACATTTTAGAGGCAATAAATACTGTAAAATCTGGCATATAATGCCCACCTATGCTTTCACAAGCTGCATTTTTTAAATTTTTAGATACATTTGCTGTGTAAAGCGCACCCCCTCCTTTTTACGAATGAACCTGAAATAAGTGTATGCATTGCTCTTATGCTTTGAAGTCATTTATTTGAGGTATTATCTGAGATTTTTGAAAAAATACTATACTTGTAGAACTACAACTCTTTAAGTTCATAAGAGGTATGTCATTTCTTTTAAATAAACAGTATTTCTATAAATGGAGAAGTCTAATTTTTTTTATGCTCATCTCTTTTTTTTTTAATTTAAAGGCTATCATTTTGATATCTGGCCTATGACATGCACCCTTAAATTTCGATCTTATTTTTTGTGTTAAAAGTGTGCAATATATACCATATTTTACAGTAATTGATAGAATGGCTAAATACTCACAAGAGAAGATTATTAGAAAACTCAATAACTTTAAATCCCTATTTTGATTTCTTACTTTTTCAATGAGGCAATTTTTTGTTGTTTTTTAAATATTGAAAAATTCCTTAAAGAGAAAAATCTCCATAACTTGATATATTGTATGGTATTATATATTCAGGGCGTTGCTTCCCTTAGAGTAGCAGATAACCATGATAACCTAATGGTGATGGTTATAGACTAATACGTAATGTTGTTTCTGTCAAGTTGTACATTTGAATCCTGACTAAAGACCTACTGTTTAGATGGGCTGATGGGCACTAAATTAGTCAAGACTCAAAAGTCATCATGCTGGTGTAGTGGTGTACCAGCTCATGTGTTATCTTCATAATTTGATTACAATTCAAAGCTATAAATTCCAGTAGCATACAGAGACCTCTTTAACAAGGGCAGGGGTTATATTATAAAAAATGTCAAGGAAAATACCGAGAGGAAATCTCTATGGCAAAAATTAAAAATCTATTGGCCTGTTGAAGGGGGTAGGGTTTGAACTCCCAAATCTCACCCTTTGTATGCCACTGATGTGATCTATCACAAGTAGTCCTCATCTTGCTCCACAATGCCACAATAGTAAAGAGTCATGTATCAACTCAGACTGAGCAAGACTTGAAATTTTTTATACTGTAATTTTATTCCTATAATATTAAAAATAATTATGATTCTGAATAATGTATATTCTCTGTTTCTTAGCAAATATGAGAATTAAATCTGATTTTAGAGAAATGTTTTTACTAATATTTAAATTAAAAGTTATTTTTATAAAAAAATCCACATTCTTAGATTTGAAAGTGTTTTTTATGTGTTCTCAAAATATAATATACCACTAAATTCAGGTTATTTATAAATCAGTTTCTATTTTAGAATACGTGAAGTATGTTACTTACCATAAAATCCGGCGTAAAATGTGTGCTTTGAACACAAAAAATAAGATCAAAATTTACAGGTGCACATTATACGCTGGGTATAAAGATGAGAGCTTTAAAAGTAAAAAGAATAAAAAGGAGCACAGAAAAAAAAATTAGACTTTTACATAAATTGAAATACTGTTTGTTTAAAAGAAATAACATTCCTTAATAGCTTAAAGGGCCGTATGTCTATAAATACACTATTTTATCAAAAGCCTTGAATAATACCTCTAATAAATGACTTAAAACATGAGAGCCTTTGTCTTGTACAGTTCAGGTTTTTTGTAAAAAAGGGGGTGTTATTATACGCCAAATATACCTAAAAATTCAAAATTGCAGTTTGAAAGTAGGAGCATGGGTTATACAACGGTACGTATTATACAACATATTTTGAGGTAACTGAAAAAAAAAATTAATGTATGTTTTTTCTGTTTTAGGTTAGGCATATTAATGGACGTGATTATATTCTTGAAGAAGCAATCACTGGTGATTTTGCTTTAGTTAAAGCTTGGAAGGCTGATAAATTTGGAAATTTAATCTTTAGGTAATTTTTTATTTCTTAACAGTAACTCTGCATAATATTTCATACAAAGAAATTTTCTTATATCTATGCTTTTTGTTATAGGAAGTCCACTTTAAATTTCAATGTTCCAATGTGTAAAGCTGCTAAAGTTACAATTGCTGAGGTGATTTTTTTTGTTATATATCTGCTATATATACCAAATTTGAAATAGTATATTAGAGATTTACTAAATAGGATTTTCTTACCATTTTCATGTCTGTATTTCTGTAAATTGAGAAGTGAAATCCTATTCCCAACTTTTGTTTTATTGTATGTGGTTGCATTATTGCATCCTAAGAACTTATGATTTTTGTCTTTTTAAGGTTGAAGAAATTGTAGAAATAGGTGAAATTCCTCCTGAACAAGTTCATGTCCCAAGTGTATATGTTCAGAGAGTATTTCTTGGTGAAAAATTTGAAAAGAGAATTGAAGTATGTGGGTCCTCCCATTTTCAGTTTCAGTATTTTTTCATTGAAAATTTTAATCTCGAGTTTCTTCAGATTATGTAAATAATTATTATGCATTTTTTATACGTATCAAATCAATAGTTACAGCATGGCACTTTTTTTATAAGAAAAGGAAATCTTTCATTTTGTTTTATTATAAATATTTGTAGAGTTTTCTTATTGATGATTGGGAAGGGGGGGAGATCAACATTTTTGAAGAAAGAGGTAATGATGGCATGTTGTTGACGTAAAGACTGTTAGAATAAATATGTCATAATAACTATGAAAATTAAAAGTTGAAATATATTGGTTGTTTGTGTTATATTTGTTTCATCATTAAAAGACATCTCTAATGTCTTTTAATTTCTTTTGCACATAAAGATATTTACCTGTAAAAATTCTCGATCATATTGATGTTAAATATCTATTAGAAAACTTAAAGCAAATCTAACGAAGAAAGCTAATGAAACTATTATTTTTGAAATTTATTTTTAAATATATTTATTTTAAATTGTTGATAATTTTTGTTTAATATAATTATCAAATTTATTATGTTCTTATGTTATCAAAATAACTTTTTTTTTTGCTTACAAAAGTCTGCTTTTTATAGCTTTTATTTTGATTATAAACAAATTATGTAATTTTTGGGAAGTACTATTTATTTTCTTTAAAAATTTAAGCTTGTATTTGTGATATTTTTCATTTTGCTTGGATTAGGGAAATAAAAATGTGTTTAAACATAGATGTTCTTATTTATAACTAACCTTGTGGACCTACATTTGAAGTATAAAGCATATTTAAATGACTGAAATATTAAACTTATGAAATTGTTAACTTGAAATAAAATTTAAAAAGGTTTTATCTTAATTATTAATTTACATAAAAATAGCTTAAAATTTAAAGATTTTCTTTAAAAAAGTTTTAATGTGCTTATTAGAAATATTTAGCAAATTTATGATATTTTAAATTTTTTTTGACAGAGATTGAAAATGAGAAAAAATAGTAATGGTGTAGCTAGAACACCTGCAGAAAAAATCAGGGAAAAAATTGTCAGAAGAGCTGCTTTAGAATTCACAGATGGCATGTATGGTATCCTTTACACGGTTTTTATAACAATTAAACACATTCAAAGTAGCCATGCTAAATTTTGTGTAAAAGTTGAACTGAATCCTTAACTTAAATTTAGTTAATCTTGGTATTGGTATGCCAGTATTAACTAGCAATTACATCCCACCTGGCATGACAGTTCATATACACAGTGAAAATGGCTTATTAGGATTGGTAAGTTTAAGTCATTTTATTTATTTTTTTAAAAAATGTCTTTCAAATATTTTTTCTAAATACTTTTATGCAACAATCCATATACATGACTATTTTTTTATAAAATTTTAATAAATAACAAAATTTTAAAAAATTAAATATTTGTGGAATTAATCTGAGTCAGGGGTAGGCAATTGTTTTGGCTCGAGAGCCACATTATAGAAACGGAGAATGCTGGAGGGTCATACCTTTTTGAAATATAATGCACCCCCCCCCTTTTTTTATAAAGAAACCGGAAATCTACGAGTACAGTGTTCCGATATTTTGAAGTAATTTATTAGAGGTATTTTCCCAAGCTTTAGAAAAAAATAGTTGACTACTAGAACTACAACCCTTTATATTTATAAGGAATGTCATTTCCTTTAAATAAACAGTATTTACATACATATAGAAAGTCTAATTTTTTTCATGCTCATCTTTTGTTTTATTTTTAAAGTGTTCATTTTGATACTCAGCGTATAACCTGCTCACTCGTAAATTTCAATCTTATTTTTTGTGTTAAAAGTGAGTGTTATATGCCAGGTTATACAGTAACTATAATGAAGAGAAATGCTTATATTTTACATTGTCTATTTCTTATTGTAATAAACATGTTTAAAATTACATGATATATATGCACGATTTAAGTTTTTTATGTTTTTGTTGAAAAACGAGTTTTATTTTATGCTGTTTGTTTTTATGTTAAGAAATATCTTTAAATAAGGCAAAATTAATATATAATAAAACTGTAAATCTATATTATTAACCTCTATTCTCTAGCTATGCATGCATTATCTTGGGAATCGAATTGTTTAAAAAATGTCTTACTGTGTGACAAGCTGAATCATATTGGTATATTGTCAATCAACTTGCATTTATATTTATTCTTGTTTATCTTCATGCAAAGCTGATCACAAATATATGTTGACCCGAATATGAGGAACATTTTCTGTCTGTTTGGTTTTCTCACTGTCTTGGCAGGCTACAAAAAAACTCTTTGAGAGATGCATTTGGCTCATCAGCCACTATTTGCCCACCTCTCTGATTTAAGTTATACTTTGCCTCTAAACACTTGTCAGTTTCTTGGTCTGCATAGTGATTATCGTAGGACAATGATTCTCAATCACTGTGCTGCCAATTTTTTAAAAAAATTATTAATTATACTTTGAGAGAAAAAAAATAAAATCCAAACCGTATCATTCGGCCATTTTATCGAAATAAACAGTATTCGAGGTATACGTAACTTATCCTTTCATGGATAGATGGATATAAAAAAGTTTAATGGGTTCATAATCCATTTGTGATAATGGATACATCTATATATGAATAAACTTTGATTGAAGAGGAAAATCTAATTTCACTCTGTAATTATTGAGATTTAGTTTCCAAATATTCAGAAGAATCAATTAGTTCATTTTGCATTAAAATTAGAGGTGATTATTTCATAATAGCAAAAAAAGCTTTAAAATATTTTTACAATTTTCTACATCTCATTTGTGTGAATTCGGCTTTTTAGCATTAACAAATATAAAAATGAAGAAAAAAATCGAGATTATCATTTTTACGACTAAATACAACAAATTTATCAAAAATCATCATGCTCAAATTTCGCATTAAATGTATACTTATAATTAATTTGTAATTAATTACTCAATAAACATTTTGCTGTGCAAATTATTTTATTTAATATTGAAAATTATTATCATAAACTATTTTAGGTAGTGTACTACAGATAAGTAAAATTCTTTTGAACTTATTGTATTGTTAGTGTGGTGTTAAATTTTGAAATTGTTAAAAGTGTACCGCAACAAAAAAAAGGTTGAGAATTGCTATCCTAGGGGATGGCTGTGAACTTGTGTTTGCTATTGTATGAACTTTCGCCCTGGTTGCTCACAAGCTAAAATTCCTTGCTTATGGTGGAACTTTGGAGAGTTGGGTGCCATCCTCATCATTTGACCGTGGCTCAAAATTACTTGGTCTATTGCCAGTGCCCTCATGTTGCTGAAAAATATGATATAAATAACTCAACTTGTTTCCTATCTAATAGATAAGAGAAAATCAACTAGAATGCCTTAAATTTGTTTGTAGTTTTAATTTAAAAATCTGTTATAATATAGTGCATAAGTTATGTAATTCCAATTTCTTCAAAGAGCCACTGTATAAAATAGTAGAAATTGTATTTTATGAAATTCAGCTGCATGTTAAATTTCTTATAAAACTTTTGTATAAAAAGTCAAAAAGGAGTACTGACTCGTAAACATCCTCGGCACCTGATCATCCTCTGAAGTTATCAAGCTCATTATATTTAAATTATAAGACTCATTTTGTAATTCTAATGTTATTATTCATTGAAAAAATAATCAATTTTTGCTTAAACTTATAAAATTAACTCAGAGAACTTTAAAAATATTAAGAATGCAATAAATTCATTTTTTCTTAATTTCAAATATAATTAATAATTTCTATGGTTTAATTTTGAAACAAGATTCATGTTAAAAAGTCATACTTCTATAATTAAATATAAATATTAATCTCAATGATTAAATGTGTGTACAAAGATATGCAACTTAAATCTTGAAATCAGCAGTTATAAAAAAAACAAAAGTATGCTTGCATAATTCTTTTAGAATGCCTATATATAGCTTTGGATGAAGAATAAAATTATTCTTGATGCCTTTTTATCATAATTTTCAACCCTTTCTGTAAAATAGTTATATCTATTGCTTTTGAACTTATTATTTCCTAGCTAAAATGATGATTGACTTGTATCTGAAATGATTGCAATTTGTTTTAAAGGGCCCTTACCCACTAGAAAATGAAGTAGACCCTGATTTGATAAATGCTGGAAAAGAAACAGTTACCGTTCTCCCAGGGTCTTCTTTCTTCCCTAGTGATGAATCATTTGCAATGGTCAGAGGGTAAGACAGAGTTAAAAAACTGTTTATAATCTTATCTTTCCATGTATATTTATGAATCAGATTCTTAGGGATTAATATTAATATTTAACTACTAATAAATTTACTAAAATATGTGTTTAATATGTATTGTTACACAGTTGATTGATTTTTATTTGACGGAAAAGTCCACACTATTAAATAACAGGTTCTTTCGATGTAAATCGAGGTTTATTCTTTGACTCTAGTAAATACAAGTTTTGTTTTTACAAAAAATTATTATCATATACATATAAATTTACAATAGCACACATTCAAAGCTTAAACAAATATTGAGAGCAATAATACAAATTTAATTACAACATCATATCAGGCAAATGATCTTTGTTAAACTCTTAGCACTTTCAATGTTATTTCCTTGCAACATCTTTATATAGGCCGTAAAGCCATTCTAGAGTCATTTTCTTGAATAATTATCTAAAATTCTTCTGAATTTGACTCAAGTTATTAATCTTTTTCTTCAAGATCACCTCTTTGTAGCATTATTGAAGAAGCATTCTTTCTTTACCTATAAACTACTTTCCCACTACAATATCCTTTCAATAGGAAAGAGCGTAGTTTCTCAACTTTCGATAGCAATATGTTTAAAATCATATATTAACATATTTGCATTTTATATGCTGTAAGTAGCACCAGTTTTTAAAGAAAATAATGGTTTTACTTTTATGTACAAAACCTGATATATCACAGAATATGATTTAAATTAAACACTAGGTAATATCTTAATTTGTCCTGTCCCAGAGAGATTTTTGGTCATAATGGTAGGGATATGAGTATGAAAGCGCACAAGAGCGATATCTGGACTGTCAAATACAGATTTTATGTCAGAGTTTGTAATGAGCTATATCTTACATTTTTCAATGGACTAAATTAGTGATTCCCAAAGTGGTCTATATAGACCCCCAGGGGTCTATGATGACTTGCAAGGGTTCCACGTCAGCAAAAAAATAATTTGGGGGTCCATGAAGTGTAAATGGGGGTCTATAGTAGTGGTTTTCATTAAACCAGATTGGACTTTAACCTTTAAAAAAAATTTTGATCTAGTGGAAACCAGATTTTACCAATTTAACATTTATTTACTAAATTCAGTGAGGTTAATTTGTAGTTACTAGGTGACAGCATAGATTTTATTAAGATAAGTACCATTTCAGCATTTCTTTCCAGAATTAAGCTAAATAAGTATAATATTGGCCGTCACGAATTTTCTTGACTTGTCACAGACAATCTATCAAAACAATTTAACCTATGTTTGCTTTTTCTATAGTAATAGACAATGAATTCATATAGTAGCATTAAAAAAAATGTCATAATACAATAGGAACTATCAGAATAGGCCCTAACGAAGACCTTAAAATAAAGTTTAGAAACTTATGTCAGCAACATTGGCTTATACCTGTTATTTGTTGTGAATTATGGAATATTGTGAAAAAGTTTAAAATTTTTTTTTCTAGTGAGAGAGAGTTTCAGTGAGTTAGTCTAGCTCAAAAACAAAAAAAGAGAAATAAAGAAAGAAAAAAAAAAAAAAAAACACAGGACCAAATAAAAATTTGGGGGGTTAGGGTTAAACCCGACTACATGATATTAAATGTTGAAAACTTGTTATTAAAGCACCAGATTCATCTCTTTCATTAAAAGCATTTGTTTGTTATTCAGTTATTTTATGTATTAATTTAATTTTAACTTAATTCATTAACATGTGCTCCTTATAAGTTATAAACGCTGTGCTTCCCTACAGTTAGAAATTTCTTTTAAAATAATTAGTAGTACATGCTGTCAAAAAGATATTTAAGATGATAAATTTGCACAAATTTAATATTAGCTAAGCAGGGGTCTACCCGAAACCGAAAAACATAGCAAGGGGTCTATGAGACAAGAAAGTTTGGGAACCTATGGACTAAATGAATAAAACAGTCATCTTTTTCTGTTTATTTGGGAAATACTTCTTATTAAACTTGTTAGGTCATAATATGTACGTAGAACAGATGTATTTTTATCTTATTCATTGCAATACATTTGATTCATATGATATTTATTTTAATCAATGCATACATTGACTTTTGTTTTTAGTGGTCACATTCAGTTAACTATGTTGGGAGGCATGCAAGTATCTCGTTTTGGTGATCTGGCTAACTGGATGATACCTGTAAGTGATATTTTCAATTGATTTAATCTAGATATTGCATACAATATCTTTTTCTATACAGAGATTATTTGTTTTATTAAGCAAGCAAGTTTTTATTGCATAAAGAATAAAAGTACTATAATGGGTCATCCAATTATTTTTTCAACATTTTTGTTAATGTGAGAAATTTATGACTCTTTACTGACTTTTCTAATGGTATACAGGTTTTGATGAATAAGTTGAATGACCAGATCCAAGCATTTTAGTAAGTTTTTCATTGGGAAATGAATTATATATTCCCCTGGGTTTTCAGAATGTCCTAGTCAGCTCCCTACATCTATAAAAAAATTTATCTTTTAGGTAGTTTTCTGGCACAGAATTTCTGGAGTCATTATTGACTGGCTTACGCTGATTATTTGATTCTCATTAATGTTTCTCATGCTTTCCAGTGCACTCCCTGGTGTTGTCGAGTCATGAGTTCAAAAACCTAGTACCACTGAAGACCTGCTGTGTAAAAGAGATGATGCACAATAAATCTGTCATAGCTCAAAGTCCTCATGTTGGTGTGGTATGAAAGTTAGGACAGTGGGTTGCCAGTTAAGGTGTCGTTCTTGTCACTTGATTGTTGTTCCAAATTATGAGGTTCATTACCAATAGCCCTCGTGTTGCTTTCAGTGGGATATTTATTAACATTCCCTCCAATGTTCTCTCTTTATTGGACTCATAAAGTAAAATATTCTGAATATTCTCCTTGATCACTTTAATTGTAAGTTTGAAAATTTTTTTAAAACTTAACTGCATTTTTTGTAATTTGCACTAAGATTAACAACAAGACAAGTTTATATTACCTGCTTTTTTCGCAAATAGGTTTTTTGCTGCAAGTAGTTTTCCCTCTCTTTTTTAAACTTTTAGTTCATGCAGTTGAAAAAATTATGTTAAAGGGTTAACACAATATTAAGTCTAAGTATTAGAATTTAATCTCATTTATTCGAATAAGTAATATTTAATTTACTTTATCTAGGAAAGTCCACCATTTGCAAATATGTTGAAAGTTTTTGGTTGTGTTGTTGTTGTTTCTAATGCCATCTGTCTGACGTAGTCAGATCGAGGCCCACGAAATTCATCGTGGCAAGGAGCTAGAAGTACGCCTGTCGTTGGCCTTGAGCATCATACAGGTGACAGTACAAATTAGCTCGGCGAAATTCCCCGAAGGGACGATAGATGGCGACACCACTGATTTGCACCTCCACAATGTTGGCATGGAACTGAAGGGGAGGGAAATATTCTCCAGTCCCCTGCACTCGTGATTCAGCCCACAAGACTTTTGGACCCACTGATTTAACGAGCTTGTACTCTGTGTGTACTCGGGGGGTATTTGGTAGTATCGGGCATCCAACCCAGGATTTCTGGTCTGGAGTCCAATGCTCTAACCACTAGGCTATCCACAGCCTTTTTTTGGTGTATATCAGTTATATTATGTTCTCTTTGGCTGTAAAATGCTTTATAGCATTAAAGGGTTGATTCTATGTGTTAGTATTCAAAATATTTTCAATCATCCTGATCACACATATTGACACAACTATATATATCATTGTTGGTAGAAATTATTAAGTTGGCCAGTGCCGGGGTTTATCCATTGGGCGCTTGGGGTGGGCACCCAGGGACCTAGATAAGCTGGATTCAATCTGCCAGTGCCAAGTAGGCCCATAGATCTTCTGTGCCCAGGGCCTAAATTGAGCTTAAATTGGCACTGATGTTGGCCTATTACTTTTCCAATTATGAATCAAATCAAACATTTTGATAAATTTCTCATTCTTTATTTCTTTTTTGTTGCCTTTTTTTAACAACTTAAACTTTTAAACTATTGTATTTTAAGTCATTTAAGTAATTTGTAATACAGTGACTTTCTTTTAATTTTCAGTTAATTTTATCTATGAGGATTTAATCTTTATGGACAGTAAATTTTGATACATATTTTACTTGCTATACTTGTTAAAAATTTTCCTCACTGTGTATTCATACTTGAAATCTTAGGGTAAACTAGTGAAAGGAATGGGAGGAGCGATGGATTTGGTTTCATGTCGAGGTACTGGTACCAGAGTCGTTGTTGTGATGGAACACACTGCCAAAGGGAAAACACCAAAGATTCTTGAATCCTGCACATTGCCTCTCACTGGAAAGCAATGTGTTGACAGGATTATTACAGAAAAGGTAATTTGTAGTCATTCATAATTTGTTATTCTTGGACATGTTTTCAGTTTAGTTGATCATAATAATTTTTGCCTGCTAATTTTTGTTTTGAACTTGTTGTGTTTTTTTCAATTCCTACTACTAGTTCACACTTTCCCTATATATATATATATATATCTTGTTCAAATTTTCAATCGTTAATAAAATACTTTTTATTCATCCACTCAAATTCAAATACATTTTTTAAACTTGTAGTGGATGACACTTGATGTTAATACAGTTGTTTAAATTATTAATTCATAAATTAAATTAAAAAATGAATAAATAGTAACAAACAAAAATAATAGACCAACAGCATATGTAGAATGGAAATTTACAAGGAAAATCTCTTTCAATTTTGCCACTTAATGTTGTGATTCTGTCATATGTATATACATATTTAATACATTATTAATTGTAATTATTAAATAAAAAATAACTAAAATAAAAATTTTCTTTGTTGACCAAAGTAGGAATTGACGTAATTTTTTTAAAATTTTTATTTCTTGTTTTATATGAGAGTGTCTTTTATCTCTGAAATTTAGGATTTGCTATGTATTAATAAAATAGCAAGTTTTATTGCATTGCATTGATTGCTATTATTTAGACATTAAATTTAACCCTCTAAGCGGTCTGCACTTAAAGTCTTGCCATTCTGGAGATGCTTCAAAAATGCACCACACATATTTTTTTGCTTTCAGGTGGGGTTCTCAAAAGCGGTTGAGCCGTATTTTTAAGAATGCGGCTCGGCCGCTTTTGGGAATCTTGCTTGAAGGCAGAAAAAGCATCTCTGGAATGGCAGAATTTTACGTGCAGACCTCTTGGAGGGTTAATAAGATTTCTTTCAAAACATTTTACTAATTATTTTATGTTTTGTGAAATGACAAATGCCAAAGATAAAATTTATTTTCAGTTGATCCTTCAGATAGTAAAAATCATGTATATATGTGAATGATTCTGTAAATAGGTATGTCTGTCTAGAAGTCGGATCATCATAATATTTGTAAACATAAACATTAATTTCCTAAAATTATCTGCGAGTTTTTAAAGAGACAGTAAAAATATATAATTGTTATTTGAAATATAGCTATAAAATGAAAATTGTTTTTATGTTAATATTTTTCTTAAAGAGAGATTCATTGTACTGTATATTTTGGCAGATTAAATAATTGAAATTATTAAAAAAGGCCCTTATAAAATCCACGGTCATAGTATAGGACAGATACAAAGAAAATTTAATTGAAATTTGTATAAATTAAAACAAGCAGTTGAGAAATGTTGGGAAAACTATGTCTTTCAAGGACAATGGAATTAAAACAAATATAATGTGGAAGAATGATAATTGTAAAGATGTCTAATCGAAATTTTTTTAGCATGCCTAGCAAACTGATTAAAGATAAATGGTTACTGAATAACATCAGCTAGATAATTGATTTTCATTTAAACGATGGAATTTTAGAGGAATGCATGTGTGATCAAATAAGTTTAATACTACTTATTATATAACTTACAGATCGGTTTTTAGATAAGAATAATTAGTTACAGAAATAAGATAGGTTTTTGATGTGCATCCTCAAAGAGAAAGGGAAGAGATTAAAAAAAAATTTTAATGGATCAAATCTTAATCCTAATGTTTGAGATATTAAAATTTCACAAACACAAAGTAGCATTTTGTAGTGGTGTAGAATAAAATTTGATCTAGATTGTTGATAGTTTGGGATCTTGTAGGACAGATATGCTAAAACTGTAAATCATTGGCAAAAATTGACATGGTTTGGTAGTTTGGAGAGTGGGTTGCCAGCTCAGATGTTATCCTTATCAGTTGACTGAGGTTCCATCGCCAATAGCCCCCCCCACCTTGCTTTTTGTGTGATGTTAGTAAAAAGATCAAAGCCTAGTGGTAGTGTATTGCACTTCCACACCCAAGGTCCAGGATTTAAACCCCAGGCTGGGCAAGGTTGACTCAGCCTTCAGTGGGTCGTTAAAAGAGAACCATGGTTATTGGTTACTAAACACTGAGGGTTTTGTGTCAGACTAACTGAAACATCTGCTCATGCACCTGTGCCCAAGGTCATGAAAATTGAGATGAGCACAATAGGCTTTGGCTCTCATGGGCTGTTGCGACCCTGAGTTTAGTTTTACAGTAAAAAAAACCAAATCAACAGAGTTGAATTTAAACCTTATCTTACTGAAGGTCTTATGTGTGGTAAATTTATTTTGTTGTTTTTATTGTACAAATTTTCTAGTTATCAGTTTGTGCTATTTTCAATCTATTCTTTGCAAATGTTTTTAGGGGGTCTTTGATGTTAATCCTGAGACAGGCTTGACTTTAGTAGAAAAAGCAGAAGATGTGACTCTGGAAGACATAGTGAACACAACTGAATGCCAATTTGAGGTAAAATTATTTTTCCTTTATATTTTGAGATCTTTGTGTACACGATTAAAAATTAATTTAACAAAATGTATGACTGTTTATAAGGTTTACTAATTTGGTGTTGAAATTATGTTTTTTATATGAATATATTATACTGTTTACATATACGAGTACATATATATATGTAATTGGAAAAATTTTGAAAAAAGTTAATTTCTTTTATTTTAGTGAGATAAGTTATTACATTGGTAGTAGTTGAATCTAATGTAAATATAAAGTTGTTTTCATTAGCAGTACCGTTAATTTATATTGTTATTTAATACTCTCAATAAGCATGCCTTATGTAATATATATTATGGATAAATATCATGGTATGAGATTTTAGATTGAAAAAATATTCCAATATGTACATAAAAATTTGTGAGGTTATAAAACATACATCCATTTATTTTATTACATGTTTCTAGTTTGAGTTATATTCCTAAACATTATGTAAGGACAGCCTAAAAATCCAGATTAAAAAATTTCCAATAAAATTTTTCTACTTTTTCAGTTAACAAATAATAAGAGATCTACTAGTAAATAGTTCATGAAAAATCATGGTTAAACTGTTTATATATTTAAAAATTAGGCATTACTTATGATATTTAAATATCACTTTTGTCAAAACTAATCTGGATATGTAAAGCAAGAAGTTTGATAATTTCTGGTTGTGTAATTAAAACATAGCACAAGAGGTTAATGAATAATATGCACAAACAATATTATTTAAATAAAATTTTTAGTAATGAAAATTTTTTCCTTTGTTGAAAATTCAGTTACTCAAAAACATATTTACTCAATTTTTATAGAAGATGAGATAAGCGCTAAGGAATTATTAGAGATCTTAAGTTTAAAAAATAGGTATTTAGCTCTTTAAGATACCAATTTCTTTAATATATACTTTCATTATTTAGGTTTCTCCTGATTTGAAACCGATGGCTCAGTGATAATTTACATATATTCAAGATAGGGTTGAATGAGAATAATATCCAAGACATTTTCTTATGAAATATTGCTACTAATAATTTTTGGACATAAATGAACTCTATGTAAATAAAGTATTTTTCTACTGTTATGTCTAGAAATTGACCTGGTAATTGTAAATATAATATTGTTTTTGTGCTGCCATTTCAATGTGAAATTTAGTTGATTTTTATTTTAATTCTAGAGCTTATATCTAATTTTTAGTATGATGTTGATAGTGCATTTGATTGATCAAAGGCTTACACTTTTTAATAAATTGGATGATTCTGTCTCAAATGTGTATTTTCTAGTTACATGAAATTTTAATAAAATTAAAACCATGATATTCAAGAAATACTCAGTTGTGCTTTAGGGTGTAATGTATGCTGAAGAGTTTTTGATATATTAATCAAAGGGATAAACTATGAAATGCTTTTAAATAATTTGTTAGCTCAAGTTGTGCTAATGTAATCACTTGCTTTATAGTAATTTTCTTAATGAAGTATTAAAATCACAAGTACTCTTTTACCAAGGCAATTAGATTAACTGCCAGAATTTAAATAAATAACTCCAAATTGTGCCTATAATTAACAATGATCTCATGAATATTAGCATTGTGTAGAATAACAAGGTTAAGTAAGTGAGTGAGG
>BMAV01005863.1:138276-162035 GCA_019973955.1 Trichonephila inaurata madagascariensis
GAAATAAAAACATTCAACCATTTTCAAAAAAGATTTATTTCAAATGATCATTTTTATATAGAATGCATATATATACTTGATTTAACTGGACAATAATGCAAAGAGTTTGTATCAAAAAACATCCAAGTTAACATAAGCAAATGATTTAGGTCAATTCCAGAATAAATCCGAGCAGACAGTAAGACCAGAAGATTTACAGTCAATGCTACTTATGTGCATCAAATGTGTTGTACAATCCCAATATGCATTATACAAGATAATGATTTCTGTTGACACAAATGGTTTATGTACAAATGCTTTTCAGAATGCAAAAAAGAACAACTTCAGCAAATAAAAGTAGCTTTATTTGATTTCATAATGTTTCATTTAAGTAAAAGGATAAGTATTTGGTTTATGAAATGAATGATCTTATTTTCAAAAGGCAGATTGTAATTCAATATTTACCAAATTATAATTAGTTTAAAATGATCAAAGAGAATAAATTTTTTCAAACTTTGAACAGAATAAGTAGCACTAGAACATAAAGATTTCCCCCCTTATGTGCATTTTAAAAGTCATTGTAAAAACCATTTCAGATTTAAAAATCCAAATCATTAGTTATTTTTCAGCAAATGAAATTGCCTAACTTATAATAGAAAGTCACCTGAGAAGACACAGATAGGACGAAATAAACTAGAAATTACGACTAGACAATAGAAATGTGTAATAACATGAATACACAAGATTTGGTGTTTTTTAACGCACTGTTGACAAGATATATACGGCAGTTTTAATTAACCTAACTCGCGAAATATTGTAAATAATTTATTCCGAGTTTGCATAATCCTGCTATCAGATTTAAACTATTCCTAACATATGCATATATTGTTTGCAAACAAGTGCCATGTTACACTGTCAACAATATGCTAAAGGTTATATTTGTACCTGAAAACAATAGAGTAGTAATAAAATTGCACTTAAAATGCTGTTCAAAAGTTTTGGTTAAACAGCCACAGGCCTGGCTTACTATTTCTAATAAGAAATTAAAAAAGATATATATATATTGTCAAAGGTCACACATATAATTATTTAAAAGCTTTAAAAATATCTACAGCATTTGTCTTTCCACATATCAATAGAGAAGTTATTCTGCATTATGAAGCAAAGTTTAAAGTTATTTTTGAACATTTGTGGTTTTTAATTGAAATTTTTTCAGATTAAGGACTGGACAACAACGAAAACCGGCAGTAACGTTTATATGAATATTAATCAAGCCACGATATTATATACAACTTACAAATGAGAAGAAATATGTGCAGGTGATGAATACCTTTGTACAACATATGAAATTGCAGTAAAAGAATTTAGAGATGACACTTAAATTCTTTTTGAAAAGAAATATACCAGAATAATTCAGAAAGAATAACTTTTAAATTAGTATATGAATAGATTAACTTTAACTATCAGCATTTATTAATTTTGCCCTATAAATATTTATCTCACAAATATAATTTTCACGGCTTCTTCGGGATCTGAATTTGATTCAAATACAAAAAATACTTTTTAGATATATTGAAAATATAAAATAAAACCCATTAAAGCTGAATTCTTAATCATACATTCTTTTCACAACCAAAGAATTCAGTCAATAGCGGTACATATAAAAAAAATCAAATCTTCAACTCTTATTCAATGTATACATATTTATATAAAAAAAGACATTTAAATAACTTTTTACAAAAACATATAAATCATTTACATAAGCGTTATTTACCGATTCAAATTTTATGATACAGAGTTTCTGTGAGTGAAACCTTAACTTACAAATCTAAGGAGATTTTAATATATATATATATATTTTTTTTTACAATGCTCCAACAGAAGACTAGTCTAGGTAGAAAATAAAAGATAAAATTAAAAGAATTTATAATTTCAGAAGCCCCTTTCAAAACATTTTCTAAAAAGTAAATAAAAACAATGAAAATAAGATTTAGTTTCTCTTTATACACACAAAAACATTGTGCTGCTTCAATTCCCACAAACACAGCATGTGATAATGAATCTTGGAGCCAATGAAGCAATGACAACACATGAAACTGTACAAGTAATCTGCTTTGCACACAGTTACTACCATGTGATGGATGTGCAAAAAAAAAAAAGGAAAAGTTTTCTCTTCATCACACTATTTGGTCATATCAGCATTTTTGTACAAGTCTAGGTAAAAATAGACAGCAAATAGTCAACACGAGCTGCTCTTGAAACGGATATCACCGTTTTCAATGACAGCGAGTTTAGCAGGAGATGTTGGTGATGAAGACACTAGACCATTGCGTCCTTGCAGCTGATATCGTTCTTTCAGCTGGGCCATGGCTGCAAGTAGCCGTGTGTTGGTAGCATCTAAATTTTGTAACTTCCTCTCCTGAGCATCAATTACCTTCTGCTTGGCCAAAATAACACCTTGCATTTCTTGCTGCTCACGTCGAAGTTCTTCTTCAACAGTTATCAGCCTGCAATAAAACATATGAATAATTTTTTTAAAATTAGAAAACAAACATATATAAGAAAGGAAACTTAACAAATATGATGATTGGATTAACAATATGCAAGAAGGCCATTTCATGTGTAGGTGGTACCAAAGGAATTAACTGTAATGAAATTTTCCTATTTTAATTCCTTTGGTATAGGACTTTGATTGAAATAAATAAGAAAATTCAAGAAATGTACCAATGTGTAACTGAATCATTTACAGTTAACAAGTGTCCAATCCTAAAAACTTGTCTCACTATAGACCATGTACATGATGAGAGAAATTAAAAATACTATGTAATGCTAACATCACAGGAAAAAAATTACAAAAGAAAGCATTTATTTGAAACAAAAGATTCCTAATAATTCAAAGACTTTATTTCCCAAATGGAAACAATTTTATAGATTGAGCTGTTTATTATTTAGCAAAAAATAATGAGATATTACATGCCATTGAAAACCATGCTTGCACAATTGCATAGTATAGTACAGGGGTGGCAAACCTTTATTGGTCAACGTGCCATTTTTTCTAAAGAAATGCTTAATAAGGTATAGACATGCCGCCAAATAATTTTGACTTATGATTATTGGGAAAATAATGAAGCAAAATACTAAAAACATAAAATTTTTTATTTACTATGAAAAAATACATTTTGCACTGTATAATAGTAATTGTTTCAGTTATATATGTAATTAAATTTAAGTAACATTAGTGTGTGTGACTCCTGTTGCTGCAGATTAAGATGACAAATAACTTACAATCCTAATATAAGTTATATACTTTTAGTAGAATGCATGTGGAATTGGAGACATCTGCCAAATGGTTTCCAAAAGTCTTTAATGTTATTCATCTATGAAAATAGTTACTCATAGGCATATATCGATGAAAATCTGGTTAAAATAGCATGAGCCTGCTTCTTCAAACAGTTAAATGTATCTGGAATCGAGTTTAATGTTTCCAAAATTTCGTTATTAAGTTTGGGGTTCCTTGTAATAATATAGTTTCTAAACTAAAATGCAAACCGTTTTGAACGGTGGAATGCCCAAAATATTGTGCCGCGAGCTAATGGTTTGCCATCCCTGGTATAGTATAAAGTTAAATCCAAAGCCATAGAAAACCACTAGTTCCAATTTTTTTTTATTACCTATTTCCTTGTCAAATATTTTATTTTGAAAGGTAAAAATTTTTTTATACTTTTCATTTGTTTAAATAAATTATATATTGACCCTTAAGAGTTAAGAAATAAGAATAATATACATACTCATTTAAATTTTATCTCTACTATTTTCTTATGTTCTCACATTAAAAATGGAAATATTCTATTGTACCTCTTAACCAATCATGGAACCAGTCCTTTGACCAACTAATAGTATGTCAAATTAAAACAAAAGGTATAAAACACAACATACACATGAGTGTGGGGAGGTTGAGAAATAATAAACATTTATTAAATTATACATTTAAAAGGGGATGCACTTAATTCCAGAACAGCATTCCTCTACTGTTTGTTGATATTCATAACACTGGAGTTGGATATTGGAAAAATTACCAATCCTTTTTCTTTATGATTGCAAATGTAAACACAAAATAAATAAAAAGTGGGTCATTTTCTTAGTTAAAGGACAGTAGGGGGAAAAAACTCATCATGAGGGATCACATTGTATTTAAAAATACAAATTAGTATCAATTAAAATAAGTGCCTTGTGGGGATTGTCCTTATACCTTACCTTGTAATAATATTTTTCATTTGCTGGTCTTTCTCATCTTGCTGCCTGCGTAGCCTTTCCTCTCCGGCTTCTAGTCTAGCCTGCCAATCAGCAACCACTTTTTCCGTTGCACTTTCTTGTTTAGAAAGTTTTTCTTCTGCTTCAGAAAGTTTTACCTGCAAACCAGCCATCAATCTGCGAAGTTCTTCAACTTCTTCCTCGTACTGAAAGGAATCATTCTACACATTAATTTTAATTTTCAGTTCTTTATACTTCAGATCGAACTTTTAAACATTCTCATTAAGTTAAATATATTCATAGTAAAAAATTGAAAGGAATAAATTTTATAACGTTTTGGTACATAATGCCAAAATAAGGTTGTTATAAATGAAATACCTCTTCCAACGTCTTGCTATTATTATTTTCAGTCTTGGCATTTGTTCCTGTGCATTCATCCATAACTTGGAGATTTTTATTGTCATCTGGAGCATTTAATCTGCATTAAGAAAAAAAAACATTTGATAAATGAGTGAGAAATGAGAGTTACCTCATGCTTTGTTTTATGATATTTTACTTATTTATTAACTTTACAACAGTTAAGGTGAATATTAAAATGCATAATTTTAAATTATGCTTTATCATAACTGACTGAGGAATGCAGATAATGTTTTTCAATAGCTTTCAAAAAGTTCAATGCTAGATAGAAGAAAAAGGAGCGTGTATTGGTGGTGGTGAGGAGGAGATGGAAAACTAGCTTTATAAACAAAATTAAGTTCTGTTTAACCAAAACAACTATATTATCACACAATTGGTATTAATGTTTCTATTTTTCAATGAACATTCTCAGTAGAAAATTGTAACAGATTTGCAATAGTCCAGCTAATTTTGACAAAGGTGAATACCATAGGAAAGGTATTGGTACAGCAAATTTATGCACCAGTTTTGTATATGTATTTATAGGGTAAGAAAATTTAAATAAAAACAAAAGTTATAAGTAAAAAGAATCATTATCAGTCACAGAATAGTATAATATCAGGAGCTACTGTCTTGTCCAGTTTTTTGGGATGAAAAGAGAATAAGTGTCCGGAAGAGCTATACCATGAATAATTATAACTGTACCTATGGCAAGCATTACAGTCAATGCTGAACATAAAATTTTGAACAATTTCTGTCTTACAGTGGCAAGTGAATATTAACATTGCACTATTCAGAGGGCTTTTGGCAATGGATCTTGTAATTTAG
The DNA here is from genome assembly GCA_019973955.1 of Trichonephila inaurata madagascariensis. Taxonomy (NCBI): domain Eukaryota; kingdom Metazoa; phylum Arthropoda; class Arachnida; order Araneae; family Nephilidae; genus Trichonephila; species Trichonephila inaurata. Next base: position 143,731 of record BMAV01005863.1, read on the forward strand.
AGCCATGGTTGTGATGATGACGATACCCAAGCTGGTACCCCCTCTCTCCTAACTTCCACATCACACCAACAGGAAAACAGATTTAATGTGCATCGCTCCCTGCACAGTGGGTCTTCAGCAATACTAGGCTCAAATTCATGACACGCCAGCCAGAAGTCCGTTATTTTGACCACTACCCTACTGCGACCACATCTAACAAAGGCAAATTCAGAAGAGGATCTATAGGATGCAGAGCCCCCCTTTCCAAAACTAAACTAAATTTTGTTTATTTTTTATCTAAACCAGTTTGTTCTTTTTCTCTTTTTTTTAAAAAAGTGGTAAAATACAAATATTTATGGGATCAGCTCCCTTCCTAGCCAAACTTTTAGATTCACTACTGCTGTCCAAACAACATTCTCCATGTTAGTAGTTAGTTCCATTATATATATATATATATAGTTTTTTCTGTACATCTTAATACCTTTTCAATAATACCATGTTTGTCAAAATGGGAAATGCTTACACAATTCTCTAGTTAATATTCAGAAATTTTACAGCTATAATAATTCATTTTAACCACAAATTTTTTTAATACATGCATCTCAGAGTTAAGCTTTTCCCTTCCTTCTAATAAAATGAAGATGCTTAATCTTTCATCAAAATCAAAGATTTTACAATCATAAAAACATACTCGACATTTTCTTTTTCTTGAGTATCATTTGTTGTTGCACTTTTTTGCCTTTTGCGTAAATGGGATGGGTTGGAGAAACACTGTTTGTAGTGATGATGGTGTAATGATCGGGTTGGATGCGATAAAGCCCTGGTTGCCAATCGAGGAGAGCAGCCTACAGTTGCACTACAACAAAGATGGGCACCTCCAGAATAGCGAGGATTGGTGCGTGGTGCAGTTGATTTGAACTGATTGCTGCGACGTTCTCTTGGAGGGGTTGAATTACAACTTGCAGTGCCTGAAGATGAAGAGCTAGAAGCACAATTGCACCCTTCTACAGATAACGTCAGAGAAGAATCAGCATTCACTAAAATAGTAAAAAAAAAAAAAATGTTTATTTGGGTTTTTATTGTTAAGAAATATATTTAAAAAAACTTAGGATAACCTTTAGATAGAACCTCACCACATTTTTAATTTCATTTATGTTTTTTAACATTAGAATGTCTGTCAGTATTGATTGGACAAAGGAGCTCATTTAGTTTGTACACTTTTCTGCCTTTTTGCAGGAATTTTGTAAATTTTTCATTACTTTTAATCATTTTGCCATGGTGATTACACAGAAAAAGTTTTGTAATTCTAGGTTAATTAGAAGAGATTTTACAACTAAATATACCGAGAAAATCTGCTGAAGTCATTTTGACACCAAGGAAATTTATCACTATAAATAGCTGTTATTCAGTAAAAGATAAATCTCTAAGTAGATACCAATAGTAATATTGCACATTTATTTGACCTAGAATGCATCATTTTTGAGTTCACAGTAGAAATGAATCAGTTATACCAAAATTGTTGTGTCTAAATGTTTTGTTACATAGCATTTGCTAATCTGCTATTATGTTCAAATTACATAAGTGCAAGAAATTTGTAAAATCAGGTAAATACTAAATTTAATAGAATTACAAATATTCACAAAAATGCAAAATTAAGAGTGCAGCTAAAAAAAATAAGTCTCTTGCATCAAAATGGCACGGAAAATATACAAGAAAAATTGAATATCACTGTATTCATTGCAAATGATGTATGTACAAAACATTGCGCATAAAAATGATAAATGATGAAAAAACTCACATTCTCACAAAAATTGCGATTTTGCTTATTATACTAATATTTATGAATTATTGTTTTATTCCATTTTACAAGATTAAGTAATTTATTTTGTTACAGTTTTTTATGATATAAAGTATCATAATGTATGATAATTGCATGCAATATTAAAAAGTCCTAAAACTAAAACCTACTGTCCAGCAATTGTTTAGTTATTGCAATTATTTTATAAATTTTATATCACACTGTCAAACTGACACCAGCAGACGTTAAAGGGTAATCCAAATCTCAGATGTTCTAGTGTTAATACATATATATATACAGAGAGAGACATTTTTAATAAACATTCATATAAATTTACTTCCACAGCATTTTTTATAAATTTGTATTCATATTGAACCATTTAATAGAAATCTAACATTTAAATAGGTCTATCCTAAAATTACATGATTCTTAGTAGAGTTTCACATACCAAGAGAGGTGGGTCCAAAAACAGATATATCTTCTGCACTAAGGCTGCTAAACGAAGTGAGGTGAGATAATCGTAAATTCTTCTTCCCTTGCCGATTGCAATGGTCCCAAGTGATTGCACCAGTGGGGGTAGGGAAGTGATACATAGGGTTGTTAAAGGCAAGAGGTGGATTTTGAGTACTACTGCTCACATTATTTTGAGATTTATCAGTCTGAAGTTCAGGATCGACTGGTGAACTGGACTGACTGTATGGGAAAGACTGATAACCCGATGAAGCCACATTAGACAACTAGAAAATAATAAAAAGTAAAAATTAGAAAAATATTTTTTAATAGAATATGTTTCATAAATAAAAAGGCTACAGATAGGAAAATTTTCATTCTAACATGTTACAGACAAAACATAAATGGAGATGCTTATTAAAAATATACAGGCAAGCAATGGGAAATATTTCTGCAATTATTAACATGCAAAAGCTAAATAGTACTTAATTTTGCATACATAATAAAAATTCAAACTGTACCCATAAAAAAATCAATGAAAATGCATTGTATCAAGTTTAGTAACTGCAGGTAATAAATTTAGTTCCATTGCTTGTGATATTTTCAAGAAAATAAACATATTAAATAATATATTGTGGAGAAATATTCTAGTCTTTTATTAATTAATTTTTGTAAAGCAGAATTATAAGAACTTTCACATATTACTCACTTGACTGATGGAAATTTGGCTTCCTTTATGATTCGTATCCATCTCATTAGGATCATTTGTCTGACCACCAGTGGACAAAGAACGTTTGACCGGTTCTTTCCTTTCACGTGACTTGGGAGAAACTTTTGAAAAATTGGCATTCAACAACGCATTTGTCAGAACAATGCCATTTTTGGGAGCGGGAGGTGAATGAGAATCCATACTCTTCTTTTCATTGTAAGTAGAAGAAATGTTAGGCCTGTGTTGGGGGCTCTTCACCTCTCCATAGATGCAGGACTTTGTAAGGCTGTTCGAGTCACCATTGTTCGTCGTTCGCTGTTGTTGGTGATCAATTTCAGTCATTGTTGTATCAAGTCCTGTATCAGCATCAAATGCACTATAGAGGACATAATCGTCAGAAGTGGTTAAGTCTGGTGCAGCTTTCCTACTGCTTCCCAGTAGGTAAGCATTTCTAGAACATAAGAATTAATTTGTCATTTACCTAGGATTTTTTTTTTTTGACAAATGTGGAATATTTATTAAAAAAATTGGTTAAAGCACACAATCTTTACAGTCAAATGCTATAGGTGTATGGAATATTTAATTTAAAAACTTCTCTACATTAAGAAGATATCAATCGTTTTATGAATGCTAGTCATGTTCTTCACATAAATAAGTTTAATGTTATTTATGTTTGAAGCTATATTTAGTTAAAAATGCTATAGAATTTGTAAATAATTTACCTAATTTCAAAGAAAAAACAGTGTGTTAGATATATAAAAAAATCTATATAAACTTTTACATGAAGTTAAATGCATGTCATTTTCAATATACAGTTAACGCTTTAACTGCTTAAAAAAAGTTGCACAATTCGCTTCCCAAAGCTACCATCTTTCATATAGATGCATGTAGCTATGTGGTGTATTGGAGGGAAACCAAAATGCATAAATAAATAAATCCTTTCCCAAATATTATCAAGGTCTACGTATTGCATTCCAAAGCCTTTAGAATAGCTTTACACGCATTAGCCCAATACAAAGGTTTGTATATCGGAAGGGCATAAATATATACAAGGGGCAGTTAACATACTGACTGAATGAGGCATATATGTACACCCGTGACAGTTAGCGGGTTAAATAATTCACTAAGAAATATTTCTTCAATATCACAGAGCTTCTCTATATACTATCAGAACAAGATTTCTCGAGCTTCACAGTTTACAATTTTAATATAAGTAAATATTTCCTTTGTATTTATATGACACTTAAAAATCCTTAAAAGAATTTCAAAATACTTGTATTTTATAATACAAGTATTATAATCTACAAGCATGCATAAAACTTTAAAAATGTTAAGCAAGTTAATGGAAAGATACTGAGTTTTTTACTGAAGTTTCATTTCAAACATATAAAAATATATTCATGTCGCAGCTTACCGTGGAAGTGTAGAGGGTCTACCAAGGTGTGTTGTAGGAGTCATTTTTTGATTGACATTTGTCAGGGAATGATAATCAAGATCTCCATTGGTATTCCTCACACCATTCATGATGTAGCTTTGAACCATTTCGCGGTGGGCATTCTTCATGTTCGTATGTTCATTCAGTTTTAGAGTCACATTTTCGTTGTTGATAGAATTGCTATTGTGGTCAGTGTGTGAATTGTTGGAACTAGAAGATGGAATGAGATTGTTTTTGGTAGGAGGTGTGTGACCCAAAGCAGCAGAGATACCATCCAGGATTTGTTGCAATGTGTCAATATGATCATAATAGACCTATAAATTGAAGATCGTGTTTAATGATTGATTTGTTAGAGAAATGATATTATTTCATATTAAATATGCTGTAGAATATTTTATTTTTCTATGTTTTATACAAAACAAGGAAAATGCATTCGGCATTGAAAAAAATTCTTTATGCAATAAAGTTACCTTTTGATTAACTCTTGGAAGGTTCTCTGTCATTAAATTATGCAGAATTGCTAATTCTTTACCAATATCTATATACCCTTCAAATTCATTTCGCTTGTTAAATTCTTTGGCAGGAGGACTCTGGAATAGAAAATAATTTGGTGTTGAATACTAAAAAACATAACACATTAAATTTTTGCAATATAAAAATTAATGGAAAATAAATTGTACTACTTTAAAAATACATGCAGTAAAGTAGCAGAAATTTATGAAAAGAAAAACAAAGGTTCTATTGTATAAAAGTCTTTCAAGATCAGTATTAACTTATGCATGTGAAACTTGCTCAATGTCTCAAACAGATGAGAGATCATGATAAGTATCTATGAAATGAAGATTTTAAGATTTATTTTTGGAGAAATTCAGGAAAATGGAATGTGGTAAAAAAGATCAAATTTAGAGCTCTATCAATCATATAAAGAATCTGACATTGTTAACTTCATCAAAATACAATGAATTAAATGGACAGGTCAGAATGGATGAAAACTGCACCACTAAAAAAGTCTTCAATACCCAACCAATTGGCACAAGATGAAAGGGTAGGATTGATAGCCTAGAAAAAGATCTCCTAGTTTTGAGAACTAAAAATTGGAGAACACTAGAAAGAAGGCTTCTTGGGAAGGCAAAGGACTGTTGAGTCACTGAGGAAGGAAGGCAGACCTTCTAATGAGGCAGACACAGACCTATCCCATGAGGCAAAGATTACATTCTAAAAAACACGTACATATAAGCACTAAGAGGTAATGTACATTGTGAAAATAAAAAAATCTGTTGGTCTATGAAGAAGGGGTTGAACACCCCCCCCCCTCAAAACCCTCTCCTTGTGTACGCTATTGAGTATATGTAATATAAGTATTTTAAATTTAACTTCCAAGAATCTTTATTATATTAATGTGTCAATAAATAATTTTGATTATTATATCTTCATGTATTTTATGAATATTACTCACGAATTAAGCATTTTCATTGTGTATTTTATAAAATTTAAAAATTTATAAGAATGACACATAATGTACAAGCTTTATGCTTACAGATATCTGTCTTAAGAAAGCCTTCATTGTACTCCATTCTTTTTCAACAAATCCATTCATGAACTCCATAAAACTCTCTTTACCTCCGAATCTTAAAAGGAAAAGAAAATAAATATAAAGGTAAATAATAACAAAAATAAATGACTAGGAAACTAAATATTTTACACAATAATTTGAAAGAGAATTATTTTTTTGCACTAATAAATCTTCTGCAACATCAACATATTGCTTAAGGCTGTTTTCAGCTAATGTTAAAAAATAGGACCTAAATTCGGAATATTTTTTCACATATAAAAGTACTCAAACAATAATATTATATTCTGGCTTCACTATCCTGTAGAGAATCACTTATTTTATCATACTTATCATATTATACTTATTTTATCATACTTTTATCCAAATTGATACATTTTTTATTCCATAAAATGTGTGTTTTGCATTTTTTCTCATATACTGTTATGTTAAATGAGCTATCCCTTTACATGTTAAAAGAAAAACTAATTATTTATGAAATATTTTGAAATTTTAAAAACACTTAAACATAAACAAATGCATGAGTACAATGTCACAAATTTTTATAAAAATTGAGGCATTTTTTCTGTTTGAAAATGTGTTCCGTGTTAAGTTCATGGTCACAAATGGTGAAAACAGCCTTAACTCTACAATTTTCTTTGATTTTTTTAAAGAAATATTCAATTCTTAATAGTAATATATATATAATTTTTGATTAATTTATATTTTAAAATAGCTTTGTATATTAAATCAAGTGACTTAAAAAAACTTTGATTTTTCCATATAAATTTAAAAATAATGGAACAGAAATTATAATGTTCTTAAAGCCCTAATCCCTCATCAAATATTTAGAATCATCATTTATTCTTCATAAAATAAATTCTACAATATAAAATAGCCATCCATATAATATAGGAAAAGAATTAAAAACTATGTATGTAAGTAATTTTTTCCTTATTACAGATAATGCAGGATGAAATTTTCATATTAATACATTGCATATTCAATATGAACTGAATTACAACAAAAAAAGATATACGTATATTATAAAATATCTCTCCTTCATTTGTATTCAGACAAACTTAAAAAAAAAAAGTGCAGTTTTGTAACTTACCTAGTGAAATTTGCTAAGGTTTGAATAGTTTTTGCTACCAAAGTCAAATTTCTAGCAGATTTACCCTGAGGATATTCTGAAAAATAAAATAAAAATGAATTTCTTATGAAAATTTCCTGTGCAATTAATGAAACTAATTATTATAAGCATATTCATATCAATATTTTTAAGTATATTTAAATATAATTATTAGAAAGTACATTAAATATTGATAAAAACAACATTACAGAATTTACTGTTTCACTCCAAAAATTTTATTCAATATTGCATGAAATCTTCAAAATACTTTAATATATTCAAAGAAATGAAAAAAAAAACACAACAGACTCCATGATATACATTGGAAAATATGAAACAAACTGCACAAAAACTGACCTTGGGAAAGGTTGAACAAACTGGGAGATAGAATAGCAGGACAAAGGAATCTCAGAAATATGGATGCACTGATCAAATTATCACACAGTTCCTCTTTTCCAGAAGCATTCAATCTCTTCCGACATTCATAAAACACTTCTCGGAGCTCACTATAAAATAATTAGATTATAAGTTGCATTCTTAAAAAACTTCATTTTAAAATGCAAATGAAATGCAGAAAATAGTACATACTGAGGAAAGTTTGAAGATGAATTAATAATCTTCACCCAAACCATTTCTACATAAGTCATCAAATGTGACTGCTGACGTAACAAAGTTGCATTGTTAGTAACTTTCATTGGGTCAACCTATAGAGGAAAAGAAATACAAATATAAGATTCTACCAAAAGAATATAATTTGAATTTGAAAGGGTTTTTCAGTATGTAATATTTAAACAAAACTTTTAAAGTGTAGCATGTTTTGAATAAAAACATCTAGCAATTTTATTGGGTATGATACTTTATTGAATAATTTCTCTCACAATAGAAATTAAGATAAATGTATAAATACACTGTCGATCATTAAAATTACAATCCCAGGAAGGAAAGCAAATAAAACTTACTATACGCAGCACAACAGGAAGAAAAAATAATCAAATTTGCAGACAATTTAAAGGAACATAATCTAAAATTAGTATACACAGCTGTCACTCCTGGCAGCAAAAATGGCTTCAACACGAATAGGCAACAAGTGAAACTAGGCTTGGATGACAGACATGGGCAAGTTCTATACCACACTTCATCAATTATAGTGTCTAGAGAATGGTGGTGGTCCATTTTCTCAGCAACTCATAGACAGATATTTTCAATGGGTGAGAGATCTGGAGGATGAGCTGATCAGGCGCATTCAACATGACTGAACAAGAAATCCTGTTCTCATTAGGCCATGGTTCTGCCAGTATTGAATTCCAATACGTGCTGGTAGCCATTTCTCCTTCTTATACAATGTATAACACGATATTCTCATAAAGAACCAATATTCAAATATGATTTCTGAATGAGAAACTTGCAGCATAATTTTTCTTTTATAAAGAGTACGAGATGCTATTTTACCTCCTGCCTCGTTTGATTGTACTTAAATGCTAAGCCTTTACACACTTTCCAGGATCATCTTCCTTTCACACACACACACATGCAAATTCAATATTTGTATTCCTCCTTCATGGTGTTGCAATTTTAATGGCCAGCAGTGTATGTGAAAGATTTACATATACATTTGGCGATTTGTGTATAATAAATATTGAATTTTAAAATTGAAGAAAATATACATAAATTAAAAATATATTAATAAATAAAACATACATACCTCACAGTCATCATTTGAGTCTAAAACCATCCTAAGAAAAACACCCAAGGTATCTTGCAGATACTAAAAAGGGAAAGAAAATTATTCATTCAAACATTAACTGATTGAGAATTTCAAAACAAGATAAATTCACTTCAGCATTTTAAAAAAAATAGAAGAGTGAATGCATAATATTTCAGAATATTTAAGTATTAAATAGGTTCGACACACCAGAATAATGAGTAGATGAACTAAAAATCTTGTTGTAAATTATTATGATTATATTTTCTTACATATATAAAAATGTTATAAATTAAGCATTAAAAAAATTAATCAAAGCTTTAGACAGTTTTTTTTTATAATTCAAGTAGTTCTTATACTTTAATTTTAAAAATTTGAATCTAATTAATTTTTTTCAGAGTAAAATTCAGCAATGAGAATAAATATTTGGAGAAATATACATGCACACAAACCTTGTCGCCTAATAATTTCATGTAAGCTTCAGTAGCTTTTGTTGCTAAAGAGTTGCCTCTGAAAGTCAAATGCAGGTCACCTAGATTTTTTAAAAAGAATATACATTAAGTGATTTATTTAATGAAATTCTTACAATATAATTTAAATTTATGGTATTTTATGGAACAATCTGTATAGGTGAAACAGATTAAATTTAGTCAAAAATTTTTAACAGCTCATTATTTTTACATAATATATTCTGTATAAAATAGTATTACACAAACCAAAACTAAATATCTCTGTACTACAGTAAGTGCAATATATAATTTAAATTCAAATTAGACATTTACAAAGAAAAAAATGTTAGTTTCAATTTTATTTTAAAATATTAAAAAACAACACATATTTGAGAATGATCTCATTTTTTTTATTACATTGAATACAGAATGACATTTAAATTAACAATGAAATTAAAATACTGTACTAGGATAGTTAATAAAAAGTTTTAAACATACCTATTTTTTCAATGTCTGACATCACAAGTTCTGCAAGAAATTCCCTTGCTAAATTTTCTTTCTGCATAATATTAATTAATGTTGTCGCCACATCCTCCTACATTAAAAAAGCATTGGAATTTAGAATCATTTTTGTAATTTAAATTAAAGAGAATTACAAAAATTAGCTAATAAAAATACATACCTTAGCTCTAACACTTATAGCAGGTTCCAACATTTCACACAAAATTTTATAGTCGGTCTTCACATACTAAAAAAAAAAATACGCATACAAAATTTTATTACAAAAAATGCAGTGTTAAATAATTAACATATTTCACATCTTGGAAAAAATAGTAGAAAAAACATACCTGTAAAAGATCTTTGTACACAATGAGAGGTAATACTTCAACTGTCTGAAAACGAGACTTGATTCTAATAGACGGGCAGTCTTTCCCACTATGGTTCTTTTCTGTTGTAACAGGATACCTGTTTATGAACAAGAGTTATGGATCGTTAAAGTCAAGTTACTTGCTTAGAAAACATAAAAAATACATTTAGGTAAAAATTTAAAATTAAAATAGGCACTTTGAAGAAACAAAGCTACTTCATTATAGGAATTTAATATTACCAAGAGACAAAGAGTAATAGATGGTTTCACTTTGTCACAAATTCATTGACATCAAGCATAGAATACACATCTTGATTTCTAAATTGTGTGTTGTGTGTGATTGTCTATATTGATAATATTTAATTTAACAACAATGAAAGAAAATGTAGTATTCTTTAAATTACTGCATATACAGCAAAAATGATCCCACTATACGGACATATGCAAGAGTGATGATGTATGACATACATAAGAGTCAATGAAAGAAGATAATAAAAGAAAGATAACAGAAACTAACTTTGTTTTCAAATGCACGCACAATTCAAAATTCTTAGTCATTAAAAAAGTATTATTCTTTGTACATGTGTTATCTTTAAACCATATCTTTAAAGAAATTATGACATAACTCCTTGAAATTCAGCCTAAGCAGCCAAAAACATTTATGTATTATTATTTATTTATTTTTTGTTACTGAATTGAACAAGCTGATTTTTTTAAAAATAAATTTAAATACTTCACTAAGGAAAATTTAAATAAGATATATAGCTCAGTAAACATAAAGAGAGAACACAAAATGAAACTTACCACTTCTCCAACAAATGTTTTCCATTTATAGCAGAAACAGGAATATGTACACAACCTATAAAACAAATGATACCATCAGAAAATTATTGCATTTTAAAACACATTTTAAACACAGAAATAAAATAAGGAATAAAAGTATTAACTTACCAATTAAAACATTTTTATCTCTTCGCTTCTTTTTATCAGCTTCTCTGTACAGATTAACATAAATACTGGTAACAGTGGGAAGGCTACTGCAAAAATATTAAAAAAAATTAACTTCACTAATAATACATACCGTGAAATACATTTAATGCGAAAATGCTTAAGACGAAATGTCAGTTAACACAAAATAATACGATGGTCCCGACAAACTGCTATGTATTTTCATGTATAATTTTCTCTCGACATGAAACGAAAATCGCTTAACAAAGATTTCCCTTCTAGGAATGAACAAAATACAGGAAATACAAGACAATGAAATTAGAAATATCATGAAAAGTATGCCCAGTTAATTAGACTCATTTTCCAGTGGTGAAATAAAAAAAATGGACTTCACTGAACAATTGGTTGACAACTTGATACTAAAAAAGACAATGTACACAAAAACTCAATAAATGTTTTATTTTTCAAAAAGTTAAAAATTTTGTATTAAATTCCTTTGTGTGAATGTTTTTGTTTCATTAATTTTTATTAAATATATGCATATGTACATATCTATGTAAGTAAAACAAACTCTAATAAACTTAATTTTGCTGATATATGGGGTTTTTTCCCGCAATATTCTTTAACCTGAAATTCTTTTAATTTGAAAAAACATTTCAGTTCCTTCCGTTTTGTGTTAAGCTACTTTCACTGTAATTTAAAACCTGTTTCCTACTAGATTACATAGTAAACATTTAAATATAATTAGTATAATTTGCAAATTTAAGCAATTTTTAGAATTTACCAAAATAGGATAATTTGTTTTTTCATACGTACAAAAATCTGAATAAATTTTATTTAATGTAGTGCTTAAGCACAAAAGTCAATGCACATTAAAAAAATTGATATTAGATACAAAATTTTTATTAGATTATTTAAACAAAATATATCATTACACAAACAACGTATAATTTCGGAAATATTTTTTAAAACGAAAAACAGAAAAAGTTAGCTTTGCAATTAGAATTTACCTAAGAATTCATTAAATAAAATTAAATACCAGAAATCAAAAAATGAACTTACTTGAACTCAAAATACTCCCCCCAGAAGCACATTTCTCCTTTTTGCTTGGAAGATGTCCTTGCATACAATGTCTTGTCTAAACACACTTCACAGTAATATTTGCTGAAATTCAGAGGTTTTCTGTTATCAATAAAAACATTTGCAAATAAAATTTTTGTACAAAATATGCCCTAATAAAGACTGATATTTCTGAGTGTTTCTCTCTAAAATGTAAAAATAAATGAGCATGTGCAGCATTTAATACAGATAAGTAATTCTTTAGAAAAAAGTAAATACTTTTCAATTTTGTAAAGGGCAAATAAAATAGATTTAAATAGTAACAAAATTACATAAATATAAAGGCAAATAGAACAATGTCAAGAGCAAATAAACGCCAGTTTCATCAAACCACAAACTACACTAAATAGTTAAAATTCTTAAAAAATGTAGTATAATTGCATATAGTTCAAAAATAATCCATTCAATATGAAAAAAGTAGTGTTTACAGAAGCAATACATTATAAAAAATAAATAAAAGGGTAAATAAAAATTCCCCCACCCCAGTAATTCATGAAATATTAATATAATATCAATTATCTATATAATACAAGTCAAACAAGACAGATAATTTATTAACTTTGCTCTGTAAAGTAATATGAGGGCTGTTGGTGATGGACATAATTCCTCACCCCGATCAAGTGACAAAGACAACACTTGAGCTCACATACCAACTCTCCAAACTTCCTCATCATGCCAACACGAGGACTTAGAGCAGACAGATTTAATCCCCATCAGCACCTCTATACAACAAGCTAAAAATAGAGGATAAAGAAGAATATTTACCTCTTTTTTGTAGACATTCCTTTAGCTTCTAAAACCCATATTCGTAAGGAGCTTTCTTTCCGCCTAACATTATCTTGGTTAGGTTGGATTGTTCTCCTTAGACTAGAATTAAAAATAAAATTCTACATTATTTCATACAATTAGGTCAGTTGATTTATATATAAATAAAACATCAATTTTTGAAGTAAACCTTATTCTGACTTATATTCTTGCACATACATTGACAAGAGATTTTAATTTACATACATCACACATATATAACGTTTGTTAAGAATTTAAATTTTGTAGTACTTTCTGCATCAAACTTATATTTTATCCCAGTTAATTTCCTGAAAATTATGCAAATGTTTCTCAAGTACCAAAATTTTAAATTGGAAATTTCTCTTTAAAAGAATACATTAGAAGGGATTACATATTTTCTTCATTCTTTTTAAGAGAACCAATATATTAAGTCTGTTAAGTAAGACTTAAGTGGCGACAGATGTCAATTCTGAATCAAGGAAAATTTGCAACATATTAACTGGTAAAAACACTAAATAGATAAACTCATTGACATAAGGCATTATTACCTGTAGAGCCACTGATCTCGCTCTTCCTTTGTCCGACAGGTGTAAAAGCGCGTACCTCCATTTGAGATCATTTGGAAGCAGTTCTCTTGACCAATCAAGCTGCTGTGAAGGGCTGCCACCTGGACATCTCCATGAGAGAGGTCAAGAGTGGCCAACACACCGGGACTAGACTGGAGGAGGGATTCGTGTGACCGAGACGTCCGCAACATAGACGGAGTCACACTGAAAAATTTTAATAATTTTTTTTTAATATAAAAGGCACACAATAACATTATTATAAATTGAAACATTTAAAGAAATTAAGTTTAGAATATGTCTATTATTTCCATACAATAAATATTTAAGAGTTTAATATATTTTGCTCAAAATTTCTACCACACATTACATATGAATTCATGTTTACCTGTCGCCATCCATCGTACATCTTTTACGCTCTAGTTTAGTCACACTTTTTGTCCGTTTTAAAGGATTACTCTTGAAAGAGCGTTTTGAGAAAAAATTCTGAAAATGAAACAGAAGGTTGCATGATAATCTAAAAACTTTGTAGAGAAAGAAAGTTTTATTTCAGAATTTAATTTATTCAGTCTCTTAAAAAACAAATTTTCAATATTCTCTATATAAAAAAAACTAACATAAAACACATGCAAAACTCTTTGAAAATACTCCATGATTTTTTTTTTTGGATGATGGTAATAGTATTTTGCTTCAAATGTATAATATCTCTTTTTTACATGATTAAATGAGTAATATTTCTTTCTAACTACAGACCATTTGTTTACACACAAATAATGTTATTGTGCATGTTGCCCTTTTTACTTGCAAAATTCTTTTTATTACCCATAAAATGAGGTAATAAATTCATGCAAAAATTCTAGATTTGACAGACATTGTATCTAAAAATCTTTTGTTCCAAATCTATCAATAATAAATATTCAAAAATCAAATTTTTTCACATTCTTTTTAAAAAATAAATGACAGCTCATCCATTAAATACATCATAAAATTGTTACACATGGAAAATTTTAAAGCATACCCTATTGTTACAGTTGGAATACTAATTATATACTACATCATATTTATCATTTACACATGAAACTGAAAAATTATAGGAATAAAAAGCCATTACTTTTTATAAGGATAAACCAAATAAAGACATTTCATATAAAAAAAAATATATGAAAAGAAATTATCAACAATCTTTGATAAATATATAAAACCAATATATGGCTTTAATCAATGCATGAAAAATTGTAAAAAATGTCACTAATTTTTGGAAATATTTTTTTAACTTACAAATGAAACTTTAAAATTTAGTAACTCTGTTTGAAATAATATCCCAATTTTATAACGTTTTTTTAAACTTATTAAAACCACAAATTTGCAAACAAAACCAGAAATTATGAAACTCAACTCTATTTACAAAACAAATAACTTGCCCTTATAAGATCCAGCTGAGATTCCGAATGACTTTTTAGCCGCATCTTCAGCGCTTATGAAGGAACTTTTAAATAAAACTTCATCCAACTATTACAGAACGTAACAGCAAAACAAAATTTATGCGCCATAAATATAGGGGAGGGAACAGACTTCAAAATCAGTGCGATAGGCAAAAGCTTATCTCTATCAGATTTCTTCGTAACATACGTATTTAACGCGCTGATTAAAGGGGAAACATCAAAATTAACATGTTGCAAAACAAACGGTACATTACCGGAAACACGCCCAGCGTGACAGCCAATCAGAGATCGAAAAGAAAGAAAACCGAAGACAGATGTTTACTTGGAACATTTCGGAATGAAAGGACGAGAGTTTGTTATCTTCATTTAAAGTTTTTAGCCGTAATTTATAAAAAAAAAAAAAATGTTGTATAAAATCAAGTTTCCCTATTACAATCAAACACAAAAAATGAAAACATGTATGTCTTAGCGACAAACGATTTCCCCCCTTTCGGATATCGAAATTGTAAAAAAAAAGTTAATTCGTCTGCTGGAATAAAGAAACAAAAGAAAGGTAAGTAAAATTTTCCGAAAAATAATAATACTTACAATAAGATTAATAGACATATTAATTACGATAAGATTAATACTCTCTTTTTTTGTTTTCTTTAACCCCTCTTAGATTTTAACAATTCTACAGAAATTTCGGGAAAATGCAAAATACTTAAAACGAAGAAATAAATACGATAGCTTTTTTTTTCTCTCGTTCAGAACGAAACACAAAACAGTCTTTGTTAAACTAAAAAAGAAAAGAAAAATAAAAACAAAGTTCGACGAACTGGAAAGCGAGACATTTTTTGGTATCGGCTTCGGATGGCGCAATGGCAAAATAATTCACTTTTTTAATCGTTATTTAGGTAGTACGTTCTGAATATTTCTTTATTTTTCAAGGAATTTGCATGTTTCCGACTTTCGAATTCGGTTTTAGCAAAGGATACATTTGAGCCGATGTGTGTTTTTCTCGAAATTAACAGGGGAGGAGGGGTTACAGTTACTGGAGAACATTCACAAGCGAATGACCGAACAAGAACAGACGCGTTAGCATATTTTTTTTTTCCTCGAACAAAATGCGAAAAAAAATTTAGGTGGAAAGCAGAACGTTTTAGAAAGTGCTAGAAAAGAATGGAACATGGATTTTCAATTATCCACCGCCATGCTAAGGAGACAACGTTCTTTACCGATATAACTTCAAAAAAAAAAGCCCCCTCCCCCAAACTACGAGTTTTAAAGACTGAACATTATGTAGAATATTTTCTCTCCCCCGCTCCCCCCCCTTTCATAGAGCTAAAAGAAAATCCATCCCAAACACACGTATATATGATAAAATTTGTGTAATTCATTAATGAAATTTAATATAAGTGATGCAAAATTCTTTTTTAAACATTTTAGGGCATACTGTGAGCTTGCAATGTTTCATTTCTTTTTCTTGAAGAATTAAATAACAAGGTCTATACATGTATATAGCAAAACCTGGAGTTCTTTAAAAAAAAAAATGGAGTAAATTTGAGGATGGAAAAGAGGAAATATTTAGTAAAAATTGAACCTCCCATCGTTTGTCCATACGATTGTTTTGCTTATTTAACGCATGCTCACAATCTTCGTACATTTATAGTGGCGTACATTAGACGGGGGTTGAGGGTTCAACGTCCTCCAGAGAAGAAAATTTTTTTTTACCGTAAGGAATACCCTTCGAGCTTTCGTCTACGTGTTTTTTAGAATGTAGCCCCCCTACCTTCCCAAAGAGGTCTGAGTACGCCATTGTACATTTACATTACAATTTTACGAATTGCCATGACAACCAAGTACGAACGCAGTGGCGAATTGGTCGAAGAAAACGCTCCGGCCCACCGGGCATCTGTCCGGAAACCGCCGGCCCTATCTCCTCCACTGTGCAGACCATTCAAACCGTAGTATGCTATGTGAGGTGAGGGGGGTAAGGGTAGCTTTCACAAATTATGTCCATTAATAAACCTGTTATTGCAAGTTAAAATCTCTTTGGCTTCAAAATTTTCCCGTGGCGTAGAGTGGAAATTAGGAGAGAAGGATATCGGTTCGGATGTCGTCCTCGTCACTCAATTACAATGTATAGTCGCTAACAGGCTGTGTATTGCTTCGTTAAAAAACAACCAGTTTTTAATTTGCGATATAATATTTATATTTTCGAAATTCTTAAATACCCAAATATGAAAATCAGTCGATTTAGGGCAAAAAAAAAAAAGTGTTCGGAAAACATTTATCGCTAAATAGGTTAATACTCAAATATTATAATCCTTTTCCGTTTAATGACAATTTTACATCACACGTTCCGCGACTAAATAATAAACTGCAGAGAAAATATCCATTACCAAAAACAGATTGGGGTCACTCTGCAAAATTTAAAAGCAATATTTATTCCACGAGCCCATTTAGAAAACTCAGAAACGCAAGAACACAAGCAGACGGGTCTAGCTGTTCCATAACGGTGCTTAAACGATGACATGTTCTTGGATGCAATCGACGTTGAAAAGTTAGCCATGTGATGCATTTGCCTTTTTCAGGTTATTTTTGGGGACGCAGGCAGGTCAGCGGAGATAATCAACTCACTCAGCGAATTGTTTCAATCGGTAAAGCGTGACTAACAGGAGTTCTCAAGAGAATCCGAAGATTAAAAACGTTTTTGTTGTTGTTTTCGTACCTATACCCCGCTCCAGAGTCCATAAAGTTCGGGAATCTTTTGAAATTCACCGCGTAAGGTCATTATGTCATTTTTTTTTATAAACCTCTCGGGGGAAAATAATTGGAGATATTTTATATCTCCACACAAGGATGAGTTCTGAGATCGAATGGAAAAAACATGCATCTTCGCATTGAATGGTGATTTTATTCCAATCGGTTGAACGACTGGGATGCATTTGAGATGCGAAGAATGGAACGCCGCTTGATCACCGAGGTCAAAATCATCGAGTTTTCATCTAGAGCTTCATAACTTAATAATATCCTTTATTCGAAACATTCAGAGGTAAAAGGATTCGGTTAAAAGTTGTTCGCTTTGTTCAATTACCGTCGTGGTAAATAAAACTTAAAGAGTAAAGATCTGTAATTCGAGATCAAGGTCAGATGATTCTGATTGATTGAATATTAACGTCGCACTGTTCAGCTACTCGAGGGCTTTTGGCGACGGACCACCAGATGATTCTGAAACTCGAGAGTTGGTACTTCGCTCCAACTCCTACTTCAGTCAACATGGAGACCAGTTTAATCTAATCAGCAATGATTTCGAATGTTCCACACGATCGTCTTCAGATAAATTCGAGGTTCGTAGGTTCAGGGATGTTTAATTGATTGATTGAATTTTAAC
>BMAV01005863.1:164458-194720 GCA_019973955.1 Trichonephila inaurata madagascariensis
GCTCGAACTCGTGACAAGGCAAGCCACGATCCGATACCTATACCACTCGGCTACCGCGGCCTCAGGGATGTTTAAAGGCATGGGTCAACTGTGCCCGGACCCAAGGCCTCGTCTCATTCTCGACTTGGCCTTCGTAAGATCATGATTCGAATAATTTTAAACGTCAATATATTCTCCACACACGCACACAAAACTGGTAATTTTAAATTGTATGCCAATTGACAAGACTGCATATTTTTTATGTTCGTCATCCCCCAACCCTTCCGTTATCTAGGCCTAGACATACACATTTTCTCCTTTAGTAGAAAGGCAACGGTCGGGCGAGTTGGTATGTGCCTAAGTTTGTGAGTCACACATATTTGCAGGGACGTCTTAAGGCATGGGTCCGGGACCAGGGCCTCGACAACAATGGGGGCCTCGTTTCGTTCTCGACTCGACCTTAAGATCACGATTGGAATAATTTCAACGGTCAAATGTTATTTCCGGTTGTATTCTCCGAAAAACTGGGAATTTCGGACGATATGTCAACTGTCTACATGCGATGACCGTCGTTCATGCATGGCCTACGCCTATCACCATAGGCCATTATTACTCATTCAGTCAAAAGACGGCAGTCGGTCCAGCCGGTTTGTACGATTGTAAGTCCAGCTTTTTTAATTTGTTTCGGTTTATTGTTCATACTAGTTTGTGTGACATTGTATGCTATGTACCATCTACTTTTAAAGGTCATAGGTAGGGCCTACATTTATGTAGGGGCCCAGGACCCTAATTAGTCTTAAGAAAGACGTTCCTGTACATTTGATATAAGTTAATTTGTACGAATATTTGACAACGTATCAATATACTGTTCCTTTAAAGTTTCGCATGTGGCGCCTACTTTTGCATAGGAGTCCACAGCCTCAAGAACAAGGGTTGATAACTCTGTATTCAAATTATGGCAGACGGATAAGGAAAGGGGTTTAGGGATCAATTCCCCTTTTCCCATTGATCGAAAGACTTTTAATTTTTAGCACTAAGATTATGCCTCTGTATGTGTTCCAAGTATATGTTGTGTGTGTGCTACTGTTCGAAGATGTCGAGATCTTGATTGCAATCTTCTAAAAATAAACACGATGTAACGTAACTGAGTTTCCCCGCCACACAGCTGTGAATCGACATCTTTGTAGATCACCACACGTGCATTGGCCCCTACAATTTTAATATTATTGAGCGGTCTTGTCTTGGATTGCCCCGGTAACCTTTGACACCACGAAGGACCCTTTTCCCGCCCATAGCCGGATGCAACTGGAAGCTAAAGACACCGGCCGCTGATCCCCGAAGCTAGAGAGGGCAGAGAGAGAGAGAGAACGAGAGATGGTCTACGTTGAAACCTACGTTGACAGAGGACCCCAAAGAAACTCCCCCCTTACAAACCACATCATTTGGACTCTAATAATCTCTTTAATAACTTCAATGTATAATCTGTAAGTAATAGCTGTGACGTAAATAAACTAAATATTTAAATTAACCAATATCCCGCTACCATTATTTATCTCAAATGTCACAATGATAACGAAGCAACAATCGTTTTGACTACTGAAAAATCAAAATGCTACCTGATAAGGGAGGAATTGTTGCTAACTCTGGAGGAATTGGATTTTCCTCAAGAGTTAGCAAAGATTAGGTCAGACAGAATTTCCCCCGCTACGTATTTGCAAGCTCTAGTGATTCCAAACAAGACAATTTCTCAAAATTCCAAATCATTTCCCGATATTTATAGTTAAAAGTCCACAAATTCTTAGGTACACTTAGGTTCCACAAATTCTATTTCTATGCTTTCCCCTAAAAAGACTAATTTGAACTAATTGCACCAAGGCTTCTGCTACGTCTCGAATGCAACAGAATTTTCTTTATTTCCCAGAAATCGAAATAAAATGTTTATTAAATATTATTCTATAAATTTTTTTTGAAAAACCTCATTAAATTCGGTTTTAATGGAGAGTAGTAATATCGACACTGATCAATTACACACAAAAAATTGGACTTTCAATCATTAAAGATCCATTTTAAGATAATAAAAAAAAACCTTCCAAAAATGTTGTTTAATGTTAGTCTTTATTTTTAATCAATACAAGCCTTCTTCCGAAAATTTATTAACACGCAGTTTATTGTAGAACAAATTAATACCTTAAGCTACACAGCGCTGAAAGTCTTACAAATGAAAAGATAAAATTAATCAAAAAAAAAAAAAAATAAATAATGTTTAAAAAATAGGGCACAACCGCTGATTAAAACTATGCTTATTTAAGACGAATGCAAGTTAATATAACAACCCTGAGAAGAATTATCCGCACGATTAACAAGAACGATTCGCTCTATTGCATTGCCATGTTCTCACGGCAAAGAGAATATGATAATGAAGAACGCATTCTCGGAGAAAACTAGTCGTGTATTAACTGCCCTTAAAATGTCCCCAACATGAAAAGGAAATAAATTCAATCACCGGAACGAGAGGGCCTTTATCAAGAAAACGCATTTTCTGCTTGGGAAAAGTTTTCCAGAACTCTCCGCCCCCAAGTTACCATGGCGACGAAATCACAACAAAACGTGGATCGACTTCTGGCGTGGTCGAAGGGTCTGCTCGCAGTGAAAAGGAAACCTCAGTTGATTATATTACAACAATTAATCATTTTAATGATTGTTTTCTGTGTTGAATAAAGCGGTATACAACAGTGGTTTACGAGCTAAACTAACTAATATGCCTACAGGAATACTTTAAAAAAAGTAATATAAAAATTTTTTTTGAAGTCAATTGCAACTTAGGTCAACAAAGAAAACTTTTATAAAATAAAAGTAATTAAAAATTACTTTTTATCAAATTATTACAATTAATAAAAATATGTATACAAAAATGACAGAATCACAATTTTAAGTGGCAATTAATTTTTATTAATTATCATTAAAGTATCGTATTGTCATCCAAAACAATCGTGTATATAAAATTTCAGTTCAACTGAATGCTTTAAAAAGCGATAAAATTTTTTTACCAAGGTTTTGAGCCAAATCGCTAAAAATGAAGCCAACGTGACTGTATTAGTAATTCTTTAAATAATTAGTTTCAGTCAATTAATTTTAATTAATTATAATTAAATTATCACCCAAAGCAATCGTCTACAGAAAATTTCAGCTCAAATGAGTGCTTTAAAATGTGAGGAAAAAAAACCTTTTCAAGTTTTGACACAAGTCCCCAAAAGGACCGCTAACTCTCCGAAAATGATGCCAACATGGCGATTTCTGTAATTATTTGAATAATTAGTTTTAATCAATTAATTTTTATTAATTATAATTAAATTACCGTATTGTCATCCAAAATAATCGTCTATATAAAATTTCAGCTTAATTGAGCGCTTTAAAATGTATTTCATTAACGATTGAAAATTTGAACAAGATTTAGGGAAATTGTGAACTATAATTGTAGGAACTGAATGATTCAAATGGTTTTAATTTACTGTCTTGACTTTGCTAGTGACACACGTTTTGAACAACCCCCTTCGATCCAAATTTGTAAGTTCGAACGATTTTCGTTCTTTCGTAACGAATCATCCTTCAATTCGTCAATCTAGAATTGCATACGATAATGAACGGATGGAAATAAATATGGTTTATGAGGCAATTGGTAATCCTATATCAACATATATATCCCTATTTTCAACATGAGTAATGTTTTCATTGTCTGGCACACTAGAGGAAATTGGAGTAATTTCAAAATCATTTATTGAAATGATTTCAGTATGATTTATTCAGTAAACAGAAAACGTATGCCGGAAAATCAGAGAATAATTTGGAAAGACAATTTTATTTTTTGGATTTGTTTTGCTAACATTTCTCGGACTCTGAAATCATTTCATAAAAAATATACACCATTAATAACCGCATACTAAGAGATATCAATATTTAATTGCGCATGCGCAAAAGATGTTTGTCATACTTTTGTAGACAATATAGGGCAACTTATTCAAAAAAAATTCAGTTGTATATAGTGCAGCGTGAGTGAATGAACATTAACGTCGCACTGTTCAGCTACACGAGGGCTTTTGGCGATGGACCACGTCATTTTGAACCAAAGTCAAGTGACGTGGATGACAAATGTGCTGGCATCCCCTCTCCTAATTACCACACCAACGAGAGGACGTTTGAGCTCTCGACAGATTTAACATGCATCGCTTCCCAACACGGCGGGTCTTCAGTGGTACTGGGCTCGAACTCATGACAAGGCCAGTCATGATCCTATACCTTGATCACTCGGTTACCGCGGCCACGTATTTAGTGCAGCAGATACTGAGATATTGATATGAAACATATTTCTGTTATTTTCTGAAAGGAGTAATAAAATTTACAAATGTACGAAGTACACAATATAGTTTACTTAGAATATGTAATATAATGGGCTAAATTCATGATGGTCACGGGATACATACAATCACGTGTCCTCGATTGAATTCAAAACCGACTTTAGACGTGTACTTGTTTTCATACTTGTAAAATTTAGATACAATTTCAAATTTAACAATTGATTTAAGATGCTCAAGTATTAAGAGTCTTCAACAAATTATTCAAATTTTTTTTAAAAAAAAATTATATTATATACGTACTTTAAAATCAAATACATTTTGTTTACAAATGTATACTTTAAAAAAAATCTGAAAACAGCAAAAGTTGGCAACAGCGAAACGCAATAACTCATTGGCTAAAACACGTGTTTGCTGGGCCCCTACACAAATGTAGGCCCCACCAATGACCCTTAAAAGTAAACAATACATAGCATACGTTGTCAAATACTCCTGCAAACAATAACCCGAAATAAATAAATGTGCATAACTTACAATCGCCCAAACCGGCTCGACCGACTGCCGTCTTCCGACTAAATGAGTAACAATGGTGTATGGTGGCAGGCCTATGCCTGTAGGTGGACGATGTTCATGACATGTAGCCAGTTGATATATCGTCTGAAATTTCCAGTTTTCCAGAGAATATAACTGGAAATAACATTTGACTGTTGAAATTATTCGAACTGTGATCCTATTAAGGTTGAGTCGAGAACTAGACGAGGTCCCCATAGTAGAGGAGGGCCCGGTTGGCCCATGCCTTAAGAAACACCTGCGTGTTAAATTCATGTGACTATGATGTCACATCAATTTAGCCCATTCAACTATCCTGTTCCTTTTGATAAAAAATGGCATTTAGTAGGAAACCACTTATTACCTAATTACTTACAGAAAATAACAAATATGCTTATTTTTATCAATGACGTATTTCAGTATTTGTATTATATATAGTTGAATTTTTTATGGGTAAGAGTTGTCTTAGGTTACTAACAAAACTAAAATATAAAAGAAAAACAATCTTTTGGACATACATCATAAATTATTTTCATTAAATATGCATGTCTCATGAAATATCTACGCTTTTCATTTTAAATTTCGGAATAATATATTTATATTGTATATTATAAATAGAGCTGAAAAAATTTTGTGAAATTTGATTGCAAAATTTGCATGCTACAAGCAAAAAAAAAAAAAACAAAAAACAAAAAAAATTATTTGAAGAAATGTTTGTGTTTTCCTGAACACACAAGTGCGTTTATGAAAAAAATTCACTGAATATTTTGTAAACGCGACAAATTATTTCCAGCCTTTTTATATGATGCGGGAAAATCAAAAGAAATGTTTTGCAATTCAACTAAACGCTTATGCCACTATCATTTCATTGGAAATGGCGAATTCAAGCATATCCTTTGCATGTTCAAAATTATAAAACATTTCGTGATATATTTCTCTTAAAGTTGTAACAAATATCTTAAGTCCAAAGCATTTAAAGACTTTTGGCTATATATAGTGTATAAGTATTATTTACAATCAATAAATACACATTTCTTTCAGCTATTCATCAATATAAATAAAATAATGGGTAATAATAACTTTTCATTTTTTTTGGTTATATTTTTTATTAAAAATTACTGCTCACATACTGGTACATTAAATATATTACAGCTATTAAAATCATGTGTTATGTGTATGTCACATATTAAACAACCCCGCCCCCCATAAATAATCTACTGCAATGCTTTTTCTTTCTTCACTGCTAGCTAGTAAAGAAGCTATTAATCATAATTAATGCATTGTTTTCAATGGAAAATCCTTTTTAAGATCGTTTGTTATCACTGTAAAGAAAAATTTCCAGTTTATGCTTCTATAAATGTTTGGTGTTTTGTTACAGTTTTATGTTTATTTTAATGTTTTTTATTGCTCCAGGAAGAGGGGGAAAGAATAATTAATAAAAGGACAAGTTTAATCCTATTTAAACAAAATATTTTTAAAAATTCTTTTCAAAACTAGTATAAATAATTATGCAAGAAAGAATAATTAATACCTTACATTCTTTTCCATAGTAAACAATGGATTTGAAAAATGTAGCTCACTTAATCCCAGTAATGATGTCTACAGCTGAATTTTTCACAGACGATTCTCACAACCTTTTTGTATCCATTCTGTTTCCCTTTTTAAATGTATTCTCTTATTTTTATTTATTTATTTTTTTAACAAAAAGCTTCTTTAAAGCAGACATAATAAAGACAATTACTGATTTGATACTACACAAAAAGAGGGAAAAAAGGTTACATCTCTTTCTCTAATTTATTAGAAGGTCGAGTCCATAATTCTTTTCTTTATAAACTGTGGCATTTAAAATAAAACGTAACGAATTCTTCGACCTTGTAGGTGGATTTAAAAAAAAAAATGGCACTTCCTACGTTGTGGTGCATTGTTACACAACCAAAATAAAACAAACAAAATTTTAATGTGTAAACAACATATGTCCTCCGACGCTATTCTAAAATGCCGCTGACTTCTTTCCGTTGTGAGGGGAAGGGAGGAAAGGGAACACAAATAACAAAAAGAACTTTTTAAATGACTTTCAACACAAAAGCTCCGGAACTGCTTACACATAATTGGGCTCAGCAACAGTTTCATTATTATGGAATCCTCTCCACAATGCAGAACAATGTGTTCTCATTCATTTCGTCTTATTCCAGAGGAATAAAGAGCGCGAAAAAAATCAAAATGGCCGCCTCTTTCATAACCTAACAATATAAAGTTCTTGTTGCCACCAGACGAAGTCCAATTAATGAGAAAGAAACAAAAGCGGATCGTCTTTCGGTTGGAAATGGATGATGATGTTGAATCTAATAATATCGGGATGACCTCCAAAGGATGAATGGTATCGATAACTTTATTCAAAACTTTTATAACGATTCCTCGGGGCTTTAAAAGATGTTCTATTTATAGAGGCGAAATTAACATGAGAATTAAAATAATTTTTCATATTCATCGATAACCTACTCCCTTAATTGCCTATAACAATTTTAGTTACCTTTTGAAGAGATTAGTGTAAAAAAATACCTATGCAGGAATGTGAAAAGAAAGTTCTATTTAAATATAACTACTTTCAATGATTGGTTTACATTTATTTTTACGATTTGCAATTAGTTAAAAAAAAAAAATCACATTATTCTCAACTTTTGTGCTTAAATGCAGCTCATTAAACTATTGAATATTTAGAATGTAATAATGTTGCTTTAGAATTGAATAAGAATCTTGGTTATAGTTAAAGTACCATAATTAGCACGACTTGTGGAGAATTCTCGTTTACTGAAACTGACTTCTTCCAAAAAACTTTTGATTCAAGAGCTTTAAACACAACGAGTTGCAGCTCAAAACTAAATTACGCTATTTAAAGAACTGTAGGTCAATACTATAATAAGGAAGGGGAAAAAAGAAAAGCACATTACTGTAAAAATTAAGAGAAACAAGATACTATAAACTAAATGAACCTAAAACTTATTTTCACCCATTAGACATAAACTACCCAAAGATCCTAATTATAATTTGAAAAGCAGTTTTACCAGAGTAAATTAAAAACCAGTATAGCTAGTCTCATTACTGAAAAATTTAGAATACTTGTTTATGACAGGATGGCACAGTTAAATTAGTAAAGATAATTAATATCTAAAGTAACCGTGTAAGGATATACAATTTTAAAGTACTTACGTATTATAACCGTTCACCAATCTCACCAAATCAAAAGACGTCACCAGGTACAGTCATCGTGTATACAGGCGCGCACAAAATTGTGTTTCTACAAGTGTGGGAACAGTTTTCCACTATTAGATGTATATTATGGCATTTGGCGACGTCTTTTCATTTGACGAATTGGTCGACGGTATAATACGTAAATACCAAATTTAATTATGAGACAAGAATCATTTAGCTTTTTTTAAAAATATACATCATAATCCTACGAATTACATTTATGAATGATTCTTATTGGCTCATTTATAGAGCCTTCGTCATGGAAGCAATTTATATTTTGTATAAATTGATTTGAAGAACTATACTAAGATCCAATATACATTTATGCAAAATGTTAGATAAGATGACATTCCTTCTAAATAAAAAAAAAATTAAAAAATTAAATAATAATAATCTTGCTCTAGGTAATCTGCTAAGAAACTAATGTAATTCAGGAAAAAAAATTCTTATTTCAAGCGTGAAAAAAATTACAGGCACTTACATATTATTGCAAAAATCGCCAACTCTATTTAAAACTCGCCAAGTTGGCAACCCGGATTTCCTATGTGCCGTACGCGATGAATTGGCAACCATGTGTTTCATTACATATAATGTCACCAGTAGGTTGCGATAATACGTAAGTACCATTATTTGATCGACACGAATTAAATTTTAACAAACAGCGGAACTTACGTATTATCGCAACAATTGCCAACGTTCATGATAACTCGCAAATTTCGCATGTGTCGTATGCGCTGAATTAGCAATGTGCTTCGTTTCATATAATGTCGCCAATAAGTTACGATAATATGTAGTACCCAAAAAAAAGCTAACTATCACATTAATTATAATATGAATAGCTTTATAAATTTAAGGTACTTAAGTATTATACAGTCGATCCCTTAGTTAAATCAAAATTCGTCTCCAAACGTCGCAATCGACCAATATCAACAAATTCAATTGAAGAAACGTCGCCAATTGTTGTCATTGTTATTACTGTTTTGGATATGCGCAAGAATGGGTTTCCACTAATGGCTACATTTGGCGACGTCTTGATTAGAAGAAATTGCTCGAAGGTATAATAAGTACCAAAAATTATATATGATAATCTTTATATCTTAGACATTTAATTTATTACCGAGACATCACAATAAATAAACAAAAACTCGAGAAAATATTAAGATAATTTACAACTCGAATATCCTCAAAAATTATTAACAAAGAAAAACGAAATTCACTCTCCACCACTAAATTTTCCTCGGTTACGCAAAGCAATTATCCGCTCACCTTAAAGAAAACATTTCTTGCAAACGGAGCACTTCCGAAAAATATGCCAGAGAATCATGGAAACACCATTTCTTTGTATAATTTAATTTCTCCGAGGTTTCTTTTTTAATGTTCTCGTTACTGGTGAAAACGCTCTTGCACAAGATATACAAATTTGAGAAATTACAGCGTGAAGATTTTGGGATGCGAGAAAATAGGTTGTTGCGCCGAGAGTCTTCGCACACCCACATATTAATGTAATCACCTTTTCCGCGGAATAAATTTCCCCACGGTTGAGTGTTAAGCCGTAGCTGAAATCAAGCTACTAAAGTCTGCATTTCTCTCGCCATTGCGTGCTCAAAAATGAGGGGAACGGCATCGCAGTGAAAAATACTTCAATTTTTAGGTCGTTCCATTCGATACTTCAACCACAAAGCAATCGGTCCCAACAGTTTTTTTTACAATAATAATTGTCTTCGATTGATAAGTTAGATATTTGTTTACCTCATATACACACACGACTTCACACACAAACACAGTCTTTAAATTTAATTCTAATTACTTGTGGTTACGGCATGGTGTTCGTGGCCAGCGATGTTTTAGTGTCGAGCTGCATTAATAAATTATCACAATCAATTAGTTTAATTGTATTAACATTGCACTTGAGTCACAGAACTATTGGCCCTCCATTATTTCACATGGTGGTCTTTGGTTACCACGATTCGATTTTCAAAATTAATGTCGCACCAGAGTCATTATGAATAAAGATTCACAAAGAAGAACATCATTGGAGCTGACCCCCTCACATCCCACTCTCGTACACCAGGATAAAAAGCTTCAGATCCAAATAGATTTAAAGTCTAGTCTCTCAATACAAAGATCTTCGAATGAATGGGACTTCAGCTTACGATCAACCGGATATGAAATTTGCAATACAGCAACTGGGTAACCGCAACCCTTGTGGTAAGATCAACGACCCATTTGTGGCATGGTGGACATTCTACCGATATTTAAAAAAAGCACAAGGCTCCTTTATTTCAAACAGAAGTTTTCGAGGAAACTAAGGCTCCAATTTGTTGCCCCTACAGACAGTGTCGATTTAAACTCATTTCGGGCCCTGGTCGCAGAAGATCTACAGGCCCTCTTGGCACTGGCGGATCGAAATTTATAACCAGAAAATCTAAAGTCCAGCTTATCCGGATCCCTGGGCGCCCAATAGATAAACCGACATTGCCTACAGATACCAATTCTTTAATTTTTAAGTAGAACTAGAGATTCAAGGCAAGGATTTAAACCTATGGCATATACACATCATTTGAGAAACCACTCCCATATTGAAAATAATCCTGTTTTAATTTAATTTTAATTTACGTCACACTCTGAGGAAACACGACTGTTGGCGACGGACCTCGTAATTATGAACCAAGGTCAAATGACAAGAACGCCACCTGAGCTGGCATTCTCATTCTCCCATCTTGCACACCGTACTAACGGGATTTCCAGTGGCACTTTGACTCGTGTCCGCTACTCGACAAGGCCGGCCACCAGTTCATGAACATGACCACTGGCTACCACAACCTTGTTTTAATAGTATTACGTAAAAGATATGGAATGAAAAGGAACACCGTAGCCAGTGCCGATTTAAGTTCATTTCGGGGCCGGGGTGCAGAAGATCTACAGACCCTCTTGGCACTGGATGATCGAAATTTGTACCCAGATAATCTGGTTAAGTCCAGCTTATCCAGGCCCTTCTGGACCCCTCCGACCCCTAGTCGCCCGCCCCAAGCTCCCAGAGGATAAACCGGCACTGACTGTAGTGGGTTCCAGCTAACCTCTAGGGAAATCTATATTTTAATGGTTAATTGGAGAACCTCGCCTTATGAAGGAACCATGATATATGCAGAATAGAATAGTTACTTAAAGATATCTGGTGGAAAAGTAGAGGATGAGCGGGAGATGTTTCCGCGCGTTGTACATTTATATAAAAAAAAAATCTGAATTTCGCCCATTACTCCCATTTTATTTTTACAATAGCCCCATTCTCCGGCACAGAATAAAAGCAAATCGGGCGCAGAACCCCTTAGAAAACGAGATATTTCGTTACCAAGGCAACAGTCAATGTAAATAAAGAGAAGAAGCGGGACCATTTCCGCGAAGCTGGATTTGCATAAGACACCCTAAAAAAATGCTTTACCCATACTCGGTTACTTCCTTTCACAAAAGAGTAGCAAAAAAAAAAGATTTCTTTCTTTATTTTCCTCCCTCTTTTTCTGTTCTGGGACCTCACAATTTGCTTGGATTCCCGATTTAACTAGATCGAATAAATGGCAAGAACGTCGAAAAGATGCGTAAGGAATGAAGATGCTCAAAATCCATATTTAGAATTTCATTTCAACAATGCGCATACAAAAGAGGGTTGAATTTGAATATCTTCCAAATTTCTGCTAATTCCCCCCCTCCCCCCATAGCACAATAAGGAAACTCTTTTACATATGAATCGGTATCGATGTTTAAGAATGTGGTATACCTGTTGAGATTTTTTAAGAGTTCTTTTTTCTGATCAAAGCAAGAAATCTCACTCGTAGCTTTTAGTGCGTTAACTTAAAAGGCATAATTTTTTTTTTAAGAATGTGAAAATTGCGATCATTCAATATCAAAAATTACAAGAAAAAAAAAGTATATATATATAAATTAAGTCAATTCTACTTAGGTTAACAAAGAAAATATTTATTTTAGCTTATTTTATTAAATAATTACAATTAATATAAATGTGTATATACATGACAGAATCACAATTTTAAGAGGCAAAAATAGAAAGCGATTTTCCATTTTCCTTTCTATATAGGGTGTTGGATTATTTCTGTTTACTATTTTTATTCATTAATTAAATTTAATCATTCCAATAAAACAGTATAGTAATAAGAAATTACATTCTCAGAAATTAGGCCATCCCAGGTGGGATTCGAACCCACGACCTTTGGATTAGAAGTCCAATGCGCTATCCATTGCGCAACAGGGACACAACGAGCGATTTTTCTTTTTATATATGATGTTGGACTCTTAATTTTGTTTGTTACTATTTATTCATTAATTAAATAGAATTAATATTTGGAAAAATTGTATTAACATCAAGTGTCATCCACTAAAAGTTTTTAAAAAAATGATTTGAACTTGAGTGGATGAATAAAAAGTATTTTGTTAACGATTGAAAATTTAAACAAGACATATATAGGGAGAGTGTGAACTAATAGCAGGAATCGAAAATAAAAACGTTTTCTAGACAAAAACATTTAAATTCGTGATCCTCCCGCCATTAATATGTATAAACTAGAGCTAGAGTTCAATATATTGGCACTCAGTGACGTACACAAAGATGGAGTTTGAAGGTTCAATCCCACCTCATAGACCAAGATATTTTTAATTTTTAGGAAATAGATTACACCTCAGCCCTTATGTTCCTCTGCCTTTAGAAGATCCTGATTCGGAAAGAAACTAGTAAAAATTAAGGGGCAAGAGAAATACTCACAGCAAATCTGGAAGGCGTTGTGGAGTCCATCGTCCGAATGCCCAGCACCGGCGTGGCCGGGGCGCTCCCTCTGCGGTCTGAGCACGCCTTCTCATAGGAGGTCTCTGTAAGGATAAGAAAAGAACATTTTTTAGAAAAACTGTAATTAATAAGTTTTAATTCAAAAGATTATTTGACAGTATTACTTTGTCGACCATAAAAACTATTTATTATTTATTTCGTCCGCCAACCATCTTTGTTAAGTATATATCAGTTATCCAACACCATGGATTGGCGATTATTTTCGAAATGTCGCCAACAAGAGAATCGACCATAATATTCGATAAGATAACTTCATCATACAAACACAATGACGGAACAGAATTCGGCTTCTTCTACTACTTGTTGCTGCGTTTTGCTATAATGGTTCCTATAACCGATAAGTACCTTTAAACTAACGTTTTATCCCCATGTCAACAAATTGTTAGCAATTGACAACGGCATTCAATTGTTTGCTAGAACTCATAAAATCTTTTTGGCGATTAATCTTTCGAATCCAGGTAATTTTTGGCAATATATATCACTGGCAAGGGGATAATACCTTAAGAGTAAGCGAATCATTCTGTTTAGGTTTCGTTTGGCAACAGTTTTTATTTAGCGAAAATGGTTGAAGAAAGATGATACGTAAATACCGATATTTCTACATTTATGGCCAAAGGAACGAATTTTATATTTGTATACTCTTCGTTTATGGCACGATTTGAAATGACGCCAGATAGATCTTTGAAGGTTGGTCTAATGTTATCGAATTGTAATGTAAAATTCCGCCAAGTTAGGGCAATAATTATCCGTAATGTACCGGGTACCAAATATGTTCCAGGTAAAGTATGATAATTTACGGAGAAATTCAATATATAAATATTTAAAATCTTAAAAACATCCTTTATCTGGTTGGGAAAAAAAAAGTTCTGTAAAATAGTCTAATACTTACAATTATTTGCGTCTCAATATATCCATAAAATCTTTTAAAAAATGTTTGAAAATTTTAATCAATTAAAAAACTTCATAAAACAACTCGGCAACTATATAAAGATTTTTCATTTTTATTCTGATACATGCATTTATCAACAAATGCATTGCCGCCAATAATATCTTTTTAATAACCATTTTTAATAGTTTGTCCCAAACAGAATTAGCAGATGGAAAAAATATATCATGGATCTTAAAATTTCAAAATAAAAAAAAAAAAAAATCACTAAACTTTACGATAATGATTACAATAAGCCCTTAATTTACACGGTTAAGTTATAAAATTGCTATAGTTTTAAATACAATCCAGTGTACAAATCATGTTTTTTTTTTTAAAGATACGAAGATGATTGAAAGAACAAATATATTTAATCTTCATAAAATTATGTACTAATTTCTTTTCTACAATCTTATAATATGTTAAATAACGTTATGTTAAACATACGAGACCGAATGCTTTATGTAACGAGAGATTTAACGTGCACCAGAATTAGAACCCGCGACTCGACAACGCCAGCTCCGAGTTCATGACCACGAGCTTACAACGATCATCATGGGCTGCTGATGACGATGATACCTGTGAGCCTGCATTCCCCTTTCAAAACTTTCACACCACGCCAACTACATAACTACAAAGAATTCTAAACTAAACTCAGTGGCGCAACAGCCCATGAGGGCCAAGTCCTACTGAGCCCATCTCAGAGTACGTGATCATTGGGCTGGGCGTTAAGGTACATCAGCAGATGTCCCGATCAGGTGGTCAATTTGAAGCGAAGCCCCCAGTGTTTAGTCCAACTCCGCGATACGCTACCCCTCGTCCACTGGGTCTCTCTCACCAAGAATTCTACATTAATTAACATTTAGTAAATAATTCAAAATGTTATCAGAATATTTGCAATATATAAACACTTTATGGAGTGAGTGAATATTAACGTCGCATTGTTTTAGCTACAAGAGGGCTTTTGGCGACGGACACCGTAATTTTGAACCATGGTCAAGTGACGTGGACGACACCTGAGCTGGCACCCCCCTCTCCTAACTACCACACCACACCAAAAACACTTTATGGAAGGATACCCTCTCCCATTCCTAAAAAAAATCTAATGTTTCTAATCTATTGTAATCAAAACAGATTTAGAATGGAAATTTTTCTTAACGGTATATTTGCAAGCCCTTAAATAAATATAACAGACATTCAGTACTATCATTATAATATTGCTATACTTTTACACCACTATTATTATATCGCTATTATTACACCACTATTCTTCTAATATCCCACTGACCTCTAAAGGGAATAAGGTGCCCGAAGACCCGTTTCTTCTTATTCCTAACACACAACGCAGTAGAAGAAAAAAGAAAAAAAAAGGGACGGGGCTTTGGGTGTCGTATTACTTTCAGCAGGTCACCATTAATAACTGGATGGGCATTCATTTGTCAAAGCTAATGAAAGATGAATTGAGGTCACAGACAGGGCGTCAACTGCTCCGTCTGTTAGCTCATTTAGAGAAAGACAGAGCAAATTGACATTATGTCCAGAGTAAACAAACAGACAAATTATGTCCATTCCTCTCGCGCGCGTGTGTGAATCTCTTTTGCTTTTCCCATTCATTTGAAAATGAAACAACACCACGCCGATCTAGGGGTGGAGATCGGGGGATACGGTTAAAGAGTCATCATCTTAATTTTTGAAAACACTTACGAGACACTCGGTTTCATAACTAACCAATCATCGATAAAAAAGCATGGTCATTCTTTTCTTAAAGAAGTATTCATTGAGTAATTTAGCCAATTTAACTTGGATTAAATAATACTTTTCAAAAATTACACAGAGTCGTTGAAAGTTTCCATATAGGCATACTTCCATTAGATACCCTGTTTCCGAAGTAACCTATTGTAGTTCCGCAACCCCCGGTCCGCACAAGAAACATTAAATTATTTCTCTTTTACTGTGGTTTATATTTCTAAGGTTTGGGCTATTTTTTGTGAAAATCACTTAATATTCCTTGTTAAATCACTTTATATTCATTTTTGGTGTAGCTATATTTTATTCAGAAGTCATGATTAAATACAATTAAATTAAAATTATTAAATCAAAACAGTCTAAAATATAAACAATCAACATCCTCCCTCTCAGCGGGCCGTGGTAAAATTAATAAACGTTGACCGGTCCGCGGCGATAAAAAGGTTGCGAAGCACTGACCTAGTGGTTACGAACACGTGATCGGTGTGTCAGGAGTTCGAGCCCCATTAACACTGAAGATCCCTGTGTAGATCAGCTGATGCACGTTAAATCTATCGAGGCTCAAAGTTTTTCTGTGGCATGGAAGTTTGAAGAAGGAGGGTGGGGGGCGCCAGCTCAGGCGTCATCCTTGTCACTTGACCATGGTTCAAAATTACGAGGTCCCTCGCCAATGGCTCTCATGCTGCTTTATAGTCCGACGTTAATAAACACATTTTCACTCCGTTAGAATCCATCATACCAACGAATAATCTGTTTAATGCCTATTACAGTTCTTAGAAGTCTACGGAAAATGTGACTATACATTGGCAAACTCATAATTTTTAGCTAGGGTCGAAATGAAGGCCACATCGGCATGCAGACTTCTCCAAACATGAACATAGATACTCTGTTTAAAGATAGTTCGCTAATTTAAACTGATATCAGACTTGAATCACACAACAGATTGTTTATTAACGTCGCACTACGAATGTTATTGGTAACTGGCTATACGTAATTTCGAATGACGAAAACACTTAAATTGGCACCACTCTCCGAACTTCCAGCGCCAAGCAGAGGTGAGGATTTTTGAACCTTGGTAGATTTAAACGGCATCGGTCTCTTTGCACAGTGAGTCTTAAATGACAACAAGTATGAAACCCACGATTCGACAGCTAAAAAACGCCGATAACGAGTTCACGACCATAACCACTACGCTACCGCTGCCATTTATTTTTCGAATGTATAAAAAAACTACGAAAGGTTCATTAAAATAATGCATTTTACCTCCATAAAAATATAAATAAGTTAGTAAACTTCTATTCCCCCCCCCCTCTAAATATAAAACGAGCAATTCAAGATATATTTCGACAGTGTTAAATGAATATCAGGACAAGGTAGTTCTATAAATAATTGCGTGCATCATTCACGCTATCAACAATTTCTTTGATAAATGGGAATTTGTATTATCTTCACGTGAATGGAATTTCGCATTAGTTTCACGTGATGTTTAGATAAAAAATTTTTTGGAACGATACAGACAAGCGTAATATATTGAACAATATGACGGGGAAAAATGATATCACTATTTCCACAGCAAACTTTTTTCCTTTCCCGCCAAAAAAGGTAATTTTGTTAAACAGACGATTGACGTTTTACGACGAAAGAAATTTTCCACCTATAAAATTCAGCTAAGAGTAAAAATATTCTTTTTCGAATAAATACGAATAAGAATAAATAAATAAATAAATAAAAGGTAAAGATTACATTTGAGATACAAAATTCTGAACATGTCACTTAGAAATACCGCGAACATTCCACAGAATCTCGAATAAAAATTTCAATAAAAATTCCATTCAGTTCAGAAAACAAAAATGTCCATTAGTAAGCCTACTTTAGGCTTAACCACAGATAATTCGAATTTGCAAAATTTCTCGATAAAAATAAATTTGACAAGCGCACAATATATAGTACTTCATTTCAAACACGTTTCAACTACATGTATACATTTATCATTTTTTGTTTAAAATGTGCATTTAAAAGAGGAGGAAAAAATTAGAAAAGTAGAATCAAAGAACATCTGCCACATCTCAGTGAGCGACAGCATATGTTTGGCGGCACGCGTTTTTCACGCGTAGCAGCTGCTTTGCTGCGTGTGCCACTAAGAGAGAAGACAGCCAAAGAACTTTTAAAAAGAAATGCGCTCCTATGCCATTCATTATGCGTCTTAAACATTTGACAGCTACTTTTCTGCACTTTTTCACTCAAGATGAATAGTCCTCCAGAAGAGAGGTTCTTCGGGACACGAAACGCAAGTCTGGTTACGTGACGTATGATTCGTTTATTTTGGGGGAAAAGAGAAGTAAAAATGAAAAAGATGATCCCTAAGTGTTTTTCGAAACATCTTGAAATGCATTGCTGACAGAATTCTATACCTATGCAAATAAGAATATTTTTTGGGTGACAAAGTTGGAAGTGGAAGAGGGAAGAAAAATTTCTTCTGCCTTCTGCGGTTTTCATGCAATATCCAATTCTTCACAGCCAATTCTGTTTTATTTATACTTTTAAGCGAATTTTACGTTCCAATAAATAGACATCTCGAGTTTCTCTATAATATAATACATTGGAATAAAATAAGCAGAATTAATTTCGTGTCTTAAGAAAGTGTAAAGGGGAAATAGTATTGTTTAAGTGTAATCTTTTCTGCAAATAACAGTAAAATAATATTTCAAATTATCTAAGGTGGCCGACTACGTTCGGAATCGTGATTTTGAAAAAGCATATAAATG
This sequence comes from Trichonephila inaurata madagascariensis, assembly GCA_019973955.1. NCBI lineage: Eukaryota > Metazoa > Arthropoda > Arachnida > Araneae > Nephilidae > Trichonephila > Trichonephila inaurata. Next base: position 182,873 of record BMAV01005863.1, read on the forward strand.
GATAATAGTTTTTATATTTAGCGTGAGTTGAATCAGAATACGCATAAAAGAGTTCAGAATAGTATTACAAGAAAAAAATTTTTTTTTAAATGCAATGCTTTGGCAAAAAAAAAATGAAAAGTGATATATTTTTAAGACATTCTCCTTTAATAAAAATGCTTCTATAATAATATTTTGCCCATATATGGCTGAGAGAGACTTCTGTACAAAGCCCGAGCCAGGATTACTGAAAAGTATAATTAAGAGAAGTGAACTCTCTTTGATATTTTAATATAACAGAGCAGAGAAATTTTTAACAAAAAACATCTATTATTATTTCAATTGATCGTAACTCTTAAAATAATACGAATTTTTCCAAAATCCTGGTTCAGACCCTGTATAGAAGTATCTGTTTCTCATTCAGTCATATATGGGCAAAATATTATTTACAGAAGCATTTTTCATACAAAGAGTATGTTTTAAAAATCATTCTTTCTTCATTTTTCGTCAAAAAAATTGAATTTAAATAATATTTTCTTGTAATAATTCATCTTAAAATAATTTTATATGAGCATTCTAATTCAAGTGACATTAAAGATCAAAAAATTATTCGTTATACGTCTTTTCAAAATTACAGTTCTAAATACAGTACATAACCTTAAATAATCAATAATGCAAAATATAAGTCAGTTAAATTTTCTCACTTTGAAGAGTTTAAGCTTCCATTTTTAAATCAATAATAAATCCACAAAAGGAAAAATTTCATTTAAACAACTTAAAATACACATTTTTTTTTTTTTGTATTATTAAACGAAATTTAGAGCTAATTAATTTGAGTCGCTCTAAATACGTTTGTCTTCAAACATATATTTAAAAAAATTTTCCTATAATTGGCAAGCTGTAAAAAGACAACAAGCAATTAAAGCAGCATCCTAATTTAAAACCAACACAAACAAGGGACAAAGATAAAACATCCTTGAAACGATTACTGAACTCTAACCTCTTTATTTAACCTCATTGAGAACAAATTCTTCATACTAAATTTTACCACCAATTTAACTAGTATTAACTAACGATATCTCATTTAATGCCTGGAAGTTCTCAAGTTGCCCCATATTTACTAATTCAATCAGCCTCCTTTCCTTCAACTGGAGCAGAAGGACGCTAAATGAACTCGTATCATTTATCAAAACTTCTCAACTGACAATAATTCGTTTAGTTGCAGTTTTATCAATGCTCCGTGCGCCATGTTTACAGTCCAAACCTTGGTTCCCAAGACGGATTAATCCATCTTCGCACAAGTAGGACATTTACAACTCGGCCCAGTAGTTCTTATCTATCAGTGGGCCATGTTTCCAATCCAAACAGCAGAAGTTTTAACGCCAGGAAGAAGCCCTTTTGACGGTTTTATCCGATTCCGAATGTCATCAGAGGATTTGGGAATAGGAAGGAAGCTGACGAATCTGGCAGCGTTGAGGGAAGACACGCCCAGGATTCGTCATTAGTTCCGTTTTCTGAGAACTTTTGACAGTTTAGTGCGTATTTGATATTCGATACCGTAAGGTGATGTCGATTTTATTTTACACTCAAGTTGAGCTTTCCCTTAGCTCTGTAGTGTATTTATCATAAATTTTTAAAGAACATATACTTCCATTTATAATTTTTATAAGTATTCACCCAAACGATATATGATGGAGAAAAAAAAGAATATTTTTTGAAAATGTTTAACTCATAATCATTCTATTCGATTTCAATAGCAATTATACATCAAACACATTAATTGTATTCAATTGAAGATCTTAATTTTATTCACTTATTAGTTAAAATGTATTTTAGACATAATAGAAAAGAATTTTCATCTTCCGAAATATAAACTTCACAAACTATCAGTTAAAAATTAGTTTAGTACATTTTATACTAGAAAAATTTAAATTAGCACAATAATTTCAGTAACTAAAGATAAAAATTAAAATGTCAAGTAAAATACTTAAATAGTTATACTCATTATAATGGGAATTTATATATTTTTAAGCCTAACTATTACTAAATTATAAAATAAATTGAGCAATAGAGTCATGTTTCAGTTACTTTTTAAAAACATAAACACGCACGTAAATTAGTTATTTAATTAAATCTATTATTTCTTTTCGACCAATTTGAAACTTAAATATGAATGGCAAAACTATAACTGCGCAGTGTTTTTGTTTTTAAGGAAAATAAGAACAGCATGGAACTGCCAGGCATTTCAAAGCACCTGAAATTATTTCTTTTTCCATGGAAACCGACCAATCGAAACACCAAAACAGAAATAAGTGATTAAAAAAAAGAACTAACATATAACATAAAGTAGAACAAGTCGATTAATTAAACAAAATGTTTATTTCGCTTCAGTTCGACGAAGTAAAAAAAAAGTAAACACAAAACAGAAACTTTCGTGGAAATGAAAATGGCGGAGAAAGATGGAAGAATCTCTCTCTCTCCCTCTTTTTTTATTATTATGTTTAAGGCGCGAAAAATAAATATTCCAAAGACAAGCATTGTTTCAGAATATTTATTACTATCTCAGAAATAAGGAAGACAAAGTAACTCATTATCATTGTTTGGTGCTTCTTAAACGACGATGAATAAACGAATGAGCAAAGTAAAAAATAAAAAGAGAAAGAATTTTATCGTCTGCTACTTAATGAAGTCGAAAACATCTTTTGCGATTTTACAGAGGAGTTAGTGTCGAAGTTAATTGATTTGAAGGAGAATTTCTTCCCCTCTTCTAACAAGAGATAATTATTCATATCAAAGACAAAAAGAATTAAGAGAGACGGAAAAATTTATGCTTTTTGTTTCGTTTTCTGACAAACAATCGTATTGTTTAATTTATGCGTCTAAGAAGAATCTTAAAAGAGAGTACAATTTTAAAAAAAATGTAAATTAATTGAGGAACGCATTTTTTAAACAGTGCTAAAAACGATAAGGTAGATCAAATGCAATTAAAATTAATGCAATGAAATTGATTAATGAACAACAGTTCTGAAAATATGATAATTCTTGTTTACTACGAAGACATTAAATAAATCACATCAAAGAAAGTGTATCATTTTAAATAATTATTAAACATGAAAGGAAGCACACATTCTAAAATGAAAAATAAATCTTGAAACGATTTATCAGAAGAAAACGTAAAATGACATGCTTGTTCAATTAGTTTCCTTACATTAGTTTTATCGATGCAAGAAAAACACATTTACACAGATAATGGGCTAAAATTCATGAAGGTCGCAGGAGAAAGGCACAATCACGTGTTCTCCAATAAATTCAAAATTGACATGAGATTTATACTTGTTATTCAACTTGCAAAATTACGATAAAATTCAGAATTTGATAATTGAAGTAAATATGTTAAATCTTAAGATTCTTCAAAAAGTTTTTCAAAATTAAAAAAAAAAAAAAAAAAAACTTAAATTACACACATTTTTAAATGTATTTTATTTATTTATGTGAGTTATTATTGTTGTTGACAAATGTGTTTTTTTCTTCAAAAAAGGTTTCTACAGAAAGTAAAAGTTGGCAACAGCAAAGCACATGATCTGATTAGATGGAAACACGTGATTGCATTTATTATATGACTATGACGTCAAATGAATTTAGCCCATTTAAGGCCTTTTGCATAATAAGGCATATAAATTTATTACATCACAAAAATAAAGTAATTTTGATCAATTTCTTTAAACGCAACTTTGAATACATCTAAAAAATTTTAGAATGCTTCAAAACGAAAATTATTTACCAATTAAAAAAAAAAACTCATAGTTTCATCAGAGTTGACAAAAAGAATTTATGACTTTTATACTACATAAATACTGAGTGATCAGCTGCTTTAAAAATACTTCAAGAACGATCCTTTATTTCTTTGAATTAATCCCGGATATTTTTCCTCCGGAATCAAAATAGGAGAATATAAAGAATATATATAAAACACCTTAAAAATATACTTTTTGTAAGATTAACATATATCTTTCCTTTACACACCAGCAAAAACTTGAGAACTAACGGTACAATCCTTATATATTCAATTCAATCACCCTTATTACCCATTCTTACTGTAATGTCACTTCACTTTTTTTCTGTCCTTGGAGAGGAGAAAGAGGATAAAACAATACAACAGGATATGTCCATAAAAAAAAATTATGTATTAAAAAATACCTCTTCCCTTTCAAAGGAAACAGAATCTTATCTTCCCAGCACACGCGAGACAAGACAAAATTCGAGATCTTGGCGATGACGATACATCATAAGATAGCGATCGAGGCCTGGAGAAATTCAATTCAAGGTCTTTCGGGAAAGAGTGAAATGATGAGGGGAAATTAACTGTCTCCAACACACAGCGAAGAGATGATGGGTGCTTTCCTGCTCAACCAATGAATTAAATCCGCAGGAATTGCTGATGTACCGTGAAGGAGAGTGGTTAAGGGCACAGTTTAGGACGATGTCTTTTATTTAGGAAGTCAAGGCAGACCTGGCCTTTGATTGGAGATGGGTACTGGAATTCATTCCCGAAGTTGGCCACAGGAATCGATTGAATTAATCGGTTTTGGATTTGAGAAGATTAAAGTTTTGTTCGGTGAAGGGTTTTGTCGACGAGTGCCCTACATGGAAGGGGATATTCCGAATAAATTGAAGTTGGGGATTTTTGCCGTAATATGACCTTTTTGGTTATATCCTTATAAAAAAATTCCACCATGTTTGTTCTGCATTAGATAATACCATTCAAGATCAACAGAAAGATTTTCTTTATCGCTCCTAGGTATGACAGTATTTAAAAACATATCCAGGTACTGTGATACGAATATTGTCAAGATTTTAAATAGAACAATCAAATTTAGAACACATTTTCCTGCATTTTTGTATTTCCTTATTCATAAAATTTAAGTAGAATTCTCCAAACCAAAATAACATAAGGTTTCAGTTGGATTCTAAAACCCCTAATAGTGTTAAAGTTCTGTAAATTGTTTTCCCAAATAAAACTATAGTAATTAGAGAAAACACAATAAAGACATCAGAGAGATGTCTTCCTAAACAAAAATCACCATTCTTATACAAACCACACACACGCAAGCCTCAACGCTTACTATAAAAATGCTTGCTATGTACAGTCAAATGACCAGAACGACACCTGAGCTGGAAACCCCCTTTCCACCCTCCTCATACCACACCACGCCAATCAGAGGACTTTTGGCCACGGCACATTTAATATGCATCAGCACCTCTAAACAGCCGGTCTTCAGTGGTAACGGGGTTTGAGCTTCTGACATGTCGTCCACGAGCTCGAGACCACAACCAGTATGTTACAGCAGCAGGGGCGTAGCTACCGCAGTATCAATGATACGGGCCCCCCTCCAAGCTACAGGGGTCCCAACATGTGTAACTACAATCCCACTAACAGGACTCCCATACCTTAAAAAGGCCCCTGAAGGAATTTAGATACAGGGCCCACTCAAAACTAGTATATAGCAGCCACATTTGACTATGGAATACATTTATTTGTTGCTTAAATAATATTGTTTATGAATCTTCATATTCAACACAAATTACGATTTTAATTTTGAGTACCTCTCCCTTAGAATGTAGGAATAAAATAATTTGTCGTATAAGATAGAGAGAAAGATAATGAGATTTTAGAAATAATTCCTTTGTAAGCTATATTTATGATCAAACCAAATCCTTTTTGGGGGCTTTTTTATAGCATTAAGTTTTTTTTTGTTTACAAGGATCAATACTGTATATAAAAATGTTTTGATTTGTCAATGTTGCACAACAGGCAGTATAATGGATTGTGTGTTATAATTCTGGATAATTTCCTAAATGAAGTAATACATCACTGTCATATTTTTTCGCTCTCCTCCCTTTATTTGTGAGTTCATACTGATCAATATCTTCCAAAAAAGCAGCCAGCTTTTTTTTTAACCAACTTTATTCTTCGCCTCAAACTTTATCATTCTCTCTCGGATCTTGTATTCTAACAGCTAAGAGCAGAAACTCCATTTAATAGGTGATGTTTTTAATGAGATAAAAATAAAAACATTCCCTTTCCCCCCCCCCTTTCTTTCATTTAAAAGCGGGAATACTAATGGAATAAAATAACACAGAACTTAAATGTTGCACAGCATGGGGGAAAACCGAGAGAATCACACCGAGTTTCGAAAAAGCACACAGAGGGAGATTTTTCTCTAATTCGAATTAGTTTGGGAGGAAACAATGCCTCGGACTTTAATTAACTCCAAGAAGGAGGGGAAAAAGGGAAAAAAAGAAAACTATGTTTGCGAGTAAATGAGATTGCATAACTTCAAAGCCAAAAATGATATTTAATCCAAGGGACTAATCAATTTACGTGCCCGGAGAAATTTCTCGCTTTCAATCGAAAGAAAAGCTTTTACACAAACAGAAGCATTTTTTCCCCCTTCCTTGCACAAGGGAAAGAAAAAATTGTGACAGGGTAAAAAAGCGGGCAAAAGATTTCTCGAGTGTCTTTTGTCTTACTTATTGGAACGTTTTTGACACTTCAGTATTGGAAGCCGAAGAAGACGGAAATAAAGGTAACGAGTGGAAAATAATAACATGGAAGGATTTTTCTTTTTTGGATATTGGCCAAAAGGGGAAAAGGACGAATTAATGTTCGGTCCAAAGATTTAGAAAAAGATTTCACAAATAATTTGAAATAAAAGCAGCTCCGCCCCCCCCCCCCACTCCTGTCCCCCTGCCCCCCCCCCCGGGCGGCTATAGAGTTGGCTTTCTTTGGTGCTAAACAAATTTCGATTAAAGTTTACAATGAAACTGCAACTGTTTTCGTACAATTAACTGTAACAGATTGTAACAGGCAGCAGAAGCGCCCTCTAGAGACCACTTATCTTCAGTAAAGGCTAAGTGAGGAAAAAATATGGTCGCTATGAAACTCCACGTTTTGTCCGTAATTTTTGTTAATGATATTTGTTGCCTTTGCGTAATCAAAACTAATTTTATAAATTGTAACACCAAGTGAGATATCATTGAACTTTAGATACTTACACACTTTTAGATTAGTCTTTAACGTCCAACGCTTAACAAAATGAATTTTAATTAAGGTAATTTAGTTACAGAAATCAAAACGAAGTTAAATCCAATTTTGAGAGAGAACACCTTGGAGGATATCAGGGGCCTCCCACCTCTTTCCCTTCCACATTTCCAATAGTAATTATAGCAACCGATATGATCACATAATTGTTGTATTATTCGAAATGGAAATATTTCAATTCACCTTACCTTATCAACACACGTTATTAAACAATTCTTTAAAAAAAACCATTCGAAATCGTTTTCAAAATTGATAAATTCTTGAAATATTTGTTAAACTTCTATACCCATACAATATAGCTTCTTTTTAATGAAAAAAACATCGTTTTTTTTTTTAGATATATCAGAAAATACAGAGAGAACACTCTATAATTAGAAATATAATTACTCTCACAACTGAGCACATAAGAGGGGAAAAAAGGGATGTGCTAAAAATAACTTTCATCTTTTCGGATGATGATTGACAGACAACAACACGAGGCATTATTAGGGTATCGGCAAAAAATCAAATAGCGTGGCAAGATCACCATTGGACAATGCAATGTTTTTCCACGCTAATCGGCACCAGCAGAGAGTGAAGTAATAGGAAAGCTGTGTATAAGTATTATTTTCTCTTGACATCCAATAAGGGGCATGAGAAAACAAAATCCGAATCTGCGCTGTGTATGTGCCAGAAACCAAACATACACCATCTCATTACGTCCATGTCAATACGATCTGCTGTCTTGTAATCGCAGCGTGTGTCCAATTAATGGAGCGTGGAAAAACACACATAAAAGGGGTCACTTCGATTTGGTAGCACGCAAAATTCTTTTTAATTATAAAGAGATTTAGAAGAACATTCTTCATTACTTTTTAAAGCTAAGCGTGAATTTTGTTTTTCGCAACAGTGAAGGTAATTATATGTTTAAGTAAAAATTTATTTAAATGACTTTTTTTAACGACAGTTTTTTTTTTTTTTTACAATAGAACGTTCACAGCAGGCTATTTGTGCAATGATATTCTCTTAAAATATAAATTTTACTGTAATATTTGTTAATTTTAGTTTCTTATAGAAGGCATAATAAGAATAACTAGGTGCAAAGTAGCCATACTTTAAATTTAAAATAACTTAACAGTGAGTTAGTAAGTGTTTATAAACGTCACAATTATAGCAACACAAGGCAATGTAATTTTGAACCGCAGTCAAGTGATGAGAATGACACCTGAGCTGGCACCCCCTCCTAACTTCTTTATCAAGCCAATAGGAAGACTTTGAGTATTCAGATTGAACTTGCATCGGTTCCTCTACACGGCGGGTCTTCAATGGCATCAGGACTTGAACCGCGACTTGACAACTCCCGCCACAACCGCCAGGATCCGTAGTAACCATGATCACAACGTCACCGCGGCCACATATTTTTTCAGAGTTCTATATATTTTCGAATAAGGAAATTTCAATTTTGCTCAAATGAATCCATAAGTAAAATGTGAAAAATTAATAAAATGAAAGATTCAATGAGGAAAAGCTTATTATGGCTCCATAAAGCATTTTGAATAGATTATGCAAGAGGTTATATTTCCTTTTCAATAATGGAGAAGGAAAAAGAACAAAACCGAAAATAATTCAATAAGGAATCTTTCAATGTTATTACATAAATGAAATATTCAATCTTTACAGCACCTAAATACATATAAAAAATGAAATAAAATAAAAAAAGTTCCTAATATATTATTTAAAAAGGGAAAAAGTTCACTATAGTTAGAACGAAATAAGTAAATGTGTTTTTGATTGACACTATTTTGACGCATTATCAAACATTTAAAGCCCTTAACTGGGACATAGTTTATTTACCATTAGACATGTTCTAAGAGAAAAATTACATTTTCCTGTAACGATTTTTCAGAGCGTGTAAGATAAGGTTTTTTAATACAAGGTGTGTTTTTTTTAAATGTTGGATGGATTTAAATAACTTTTTTTTAGTTCATTTTAACTTTTATGTTAAAAAAAAGTATTTTAAGCTTATTCTGCGAAAATGTCATCAACCAAACCAGATTTTAGAAAAAAATGCGAGACAGTAATTATTATTATTATTATTTATTAATTTTTTTTGAAATCTTTGAATTTGAAGTAACAAATTCTTTATTTACCTCTTCCTTCTAGACAATCCCCAAAGAAATTTGACAGCATCATGGCCTAAAATCTACATTTTACTCATAAAATGAAATTTCATAAGTAAAGTAGAGTAGTGAGAGAAAAATTAATGAAGAACTATAAAACAACACACACACGAGAGCTATAGGCGATGGGCCTCCTAGTTTAGAGCCTAGGGACGATACCTCAGCTGGAACCTCCTCCTCCTCCGAACTACCACACCCTGCCAACGGGAGTACTTTGACCCTCGACAGATTCAATGTGTATCAGCCTCCTTTACACGGCAGGACTTCAGAGATACCAGGTGGCCGCGGTAGTGTAGTGGTCAAGGTAACGGTCTCATGGCCGGCGTGTCATGAGTTCGAGCCTAATACCGCTGAAGACCCACCGTGTATGCACGTTAAATCTGTCGAGAGCTCAAACGTCTTCCCGTTGGTGTGGTGTGGAAGCTAAGAGAGGGGGCTGCCAGATCAGGTGTCGTCCTCGTCACTTGACCATGGTTCAAAATGACGAGGTCCATCGCCAAAAGCCTTTGAGTAGCTGAATAGTGTGACGTTAATATTTACTCACTCACTCAGTGATATCAGGACTTGAACCCGAGACGTCCACGAGTTAGTGACCATAACCACGGTCACTTTATTTATGAAACATAAAATTTTATAATTATATTATTTACACTATAATTATAAATATACAATAATATTATCTACATATATAGATACTAGAAATATCTGAAAATTGCAGTTGAAACTAACATATTTCCCGCCAGACCTTTTTGTCTGCAATCCCCAGAAATGTTTTTAAAAAGTTCTCATGCTAATTAGACATGCAAATGTGTATAAACAAACGGTCCGAGCGAAAAGAATTGATAATAATTAATGAACAGCTCTCAAAATTTCGCAAGCAAGGATGTAATTACTCCCCTTTACAGAAAACTATTGAGAAATCTCAAGAAACCGTGTCATATTTTTTCTCCTTCTCCAGCGCTACGAAATGCATCGAAATTGATTGAAATTAATTGCGTTCCTTCGAACATTGTGTGTGTGTGCATTTTTTCATTTTAGTTAATTAACAAAGTCGTAATTATATCGAAAGAATAATGAACGATCTATTAAAAGCGATTTCTCTCGCGCGCTTTTATTTATTCTATAAAATTTTATCCCCTTTCTCTCTTTAGCAGACACGGGTAATTAAAATATGCACGACAAAAGGAGGGGGGAATGGAGTGCGAATTAAAAAATAATTGCCCTCTTTCCCTGGCTTAATTAATAAACAATCTGATCTTGTGTTCGAAAGGCTGAGGAGTAATTGAATTTAAATTAACGTCTCGAGTTTTGAGAAATTTCAGATCGTTAACATACGTGGGGATTGAAGAAACTTAATTATATAATAAAATTATATAGAACTTATGTACATTATATAACAAAGACGAATTTGCTTTATTTTAATAAAAGGTTCATATTTTATCAACAAAGATTAATCTTAATTTCAAAGAATTCTTTTAAAAAAAAGTCACTTAATTTTTGATGAGTTTAAGTTAAAACACTAACGGGCAAAATTTGGAAGTTTTAAGATATTAAATAATTTCTTTCCCCTCGATAAAACATTTTTTTTTTCAAAGTATCGTATCAGTTTTTAGAATCGGCAAAAACCTCTCAATCCATTTAAGTTAATATTTTAAGTTTCCTCTTTTAATTTTCAGAAAACCAATATTAATTTAAAACTAAATGATTTCTCCTTTCTTACGAACATTTTTGAAAGCAACTGTTTTCGGCTGAAAGTTCAGTAAATGTTTATTATCGTCGTTGTAAAGTCTTTATTGCTTTCTTAATTACTTCTCAAATCAATCAATACAAACACAATTAAATCAACTCAAACAATTATCTTGACTAAATATATTATCTTGATTAACATAATCAAATAACTAACTACAATGTCCGTCGTATTTCAAATCAATCCTAAGAGACTATCTCTTCTTTCTTACACCAGACCAAGCCTGTGCGTCAGTCTCTCACCGAAGGAATTCCATTTCCTTCGGCCCAAAACAATTCAGCGCTTCCCGCTTTCAAAACACAAGGGACTTTTTCTTCCCTCGACAGTACTCTCCGGGGTAAAAAAAAAACCTCTCTTCAAAAACACAACAACCCCTCTGAAGCCGCGCCGATTCGCACCAACATTCCATACTCTTTCGCCAACAGTAGTCTCAGACACTATCGTCGTACTTGGAAGCAATAAAAGACTACAAACAACATATTTCTTAATTTTGAATCATGTGACACTTGGAACTGGCAACCTTTCCAAACTTCAACACCTCACCAACAATGAGAATTTTGAGCCTAAACAGATTTAGCATGTATCAGCCCCGGTATAAGGAGAGTTTATAAACGTCGCGCTCTAAGACAACGCGAAGGCGATTGGTGTCGGACCTCGTAATTTTGAATCACGATCAAGTGGCGAGGACTACACCCGATCTGGCAACCCATTCTCCCAACTTCCACACGGTGCCAACGGTGAGGATTTTTACAACAGATTTAATGTGTATCAGCCCTTTTATATGCCGAATCTTTAGTGGCATCAGGACTCGACACCCCAGTCACGAGAAGTTATTACAAAAATGTATGTCTAGTTAATTTT
>BMAV01005863.1:200468-238347 GCA_019973955.1 Trichonephila inaurata madagascariensis
TCATTTTAAAAGGTGGCATTCGGTCCAGCCGGTTAGTGTGATTGTAAGACGAATATTTTTTTGTTTCGGGTTATTGTTTGTACAAGTATTTGACAACGTATGCAATGTATTGTCTAGTTTTAAAGGTCGTAGGTGGGGCCTATATTTGTGTCGGAGTCCAAACCTTTTAAGTAGGAAGCCAGGGCCTCAAGAAATCTTAAAACGTCCCTGCTCGCCAGAAAATGTAACAATCAGTGGCGTACACAAGGGAGGGGTTTGAGGGTTCAAACGCCTCCCATAGACCAACAGATTTTTAGCTTTCAGCAAAACATTACGTCTCAGTGCTTTTCATCTACTTTTAAAAAAAAAAAATGAACCCCTCCTAAGTAGTCTGAGAAGCCAATGTTTACAATCATTTTCCGAGGGGAGACACCAAAGCAACTATCCATTTCTCAAACTTCTATACCACGTAACGATACAACTTTAAAGCCTGACCGAATTTGACATTTATTACTCTCGACTTCTCTTTCAGGGAGATTTTAAGGTATCAAATCTCGAATTTGCGTGCATCTAGTTAATTCTTGCAGCGTCTATTACGATCCGAAACTTTCTATTTTTAGATCAGTCATCAACTCTCGTTTCTTGCATCTTCGAGGCAAGTTAAGTCTTACAACAGCAAACACTCGCATAAAACAATAAAATGCAGCATTCCGATTTCCTAATCATATAATTAACAAGAATCTTGTTTTTAAAATTACCAATAACATTATTCAAACCGTAAATTTTTATATATTCGAGGAAAATACATATATTTCAGCGACTGAAACATCACACACAGTTAGCATTAGTTTAATTTGATTCTTAATTTTTCTTTTGTTGACTCAATGCAAATAACATAAGAAATCTTCTAATGAAATGTGATTTCCAAGTTCAAACTAAAATTTGCTTATGATGTTTCAAAAGGTACGAAAAATATCCCCCACCCCCCCCGGCGCCCCCCCACCAATTGATGGATAACAAATTACATAATGAATAACAAATTATACCAGGTATGTTTATCATAATATCATAATTTCTCTTTCACACAACTATATTTTATTAGTTCATTTTTTAAAAAAGAAGCAAATGCACGCAAGAACAAAGAATGTAGAGCTTACATAAAGTACCTACTTTAAGTGAAAAGAAAAAAATTCTGAATTAATTATAAACAATGAAAAACAAAGTTATTGTTTGAAAGTACAATAAATGTAAACCTTTAAAAAATGTGAGGAACTTCAAAATTTACATAATTTATGCATCTCTCAGTCATCTACCACAAAAATGATAATCTTGAAAGAATTATTACCTTGGCATTTTGTCTCTCCCCCTTGTTATGGCAAAACGAATAACCTCCAATCTCTTTGTGTCTTTTTTGAGGAAATTAGAAACACGAAAAGTTGCGCATACACACAATGGGAGAAAAAAAATAGTCATTAAGACAAAGATCTGGAATTTTTCATGGCCACGTTTCGAAACAGTTTCGTTTAATTTTCTACGATGACTTGACTCTTTTTACCAGTAACGCACACACATATGAGAAGTAACTAAACACAATAGTATGCATTACAAAAACTTAACGTCAATAAGGCACAGGGTAAGATCTATTTAATTTTGCGCAATGGCAGGGTGCAAATTGTAAAAAATTGCAGAGAAAATTTGACCTTGCAACATCAACCTTTCATTAGTCACATAATAACCTATTAGCAAAGAGCTACGTCATTCTGAATCTAAGTCAAATGAAGAAAACAATATTTTGATAAGGTATCCCCACCTTCTAAATATACCATCACGTGATGATTGAGAAACCAATGAGATTAAAATATAAGTAGCAGGTTCCCAGTACAGTGCATGCAAATGTTATTGTAAAACTGAGATTCGAACTTGTGATTAGCAGGTTTCATAGTTACACTTACAATATCATATTTAGATTCTTAATATTAAGACCACAACAGTGAAATTGAACATTCAAATTTAAATGGATTATAAAAAAATATACACAGGGACAAATTCAAATAATTATGCGAAATAAATTAAAGTTTACAAAAAAAGTTAAAAAATTTTTTTTAAAAAAAAAATTAATTTAATTCAAAATTACTAAATATTGCACTTTCGTCATATGTAAAGATATTTGCATCATAAATAAATTGAAACAAATGGCAAAGTTTTCTACAAACTGCCCCACAATGAACAAATAGAATAATTCAAATACTGGTATCGAAATACTTTTTCATTGTTTTATCGAACCATTCAAATAAAAATAAAATTGAAAATAACTTTCAGCCTTATTTCTTATTCGTAATCACATGAAGTGTGTATTTCCTTTGACTTTAATAAAAATAAAAACAACGATAAATGTATTTAAGCAGATAAGATAATGTGGAACAATTTATGTTATTGCTTAAGATACACTGATATATTTCTAAGAGAGTTTTCTTTGTATATGATTAGTATGATATATGTTAACAATGAATTTCTAAAATAATACTACATAAAGATAAACTGAGTGAATATTAAAGATATGATGGTATTTATTTTTTTAATTGTCTTAGTTCTGGACTATAAAAGCGAAAAAAATGGCTTACAATTTCAAAAATTTAAAAAAAACCCAAACATCCAAAATTAAAAATTTAATATAATATTTCAATTGTACATAATATTTTTTAATACACATTTCCAGAATAAAGAACATCAATTCTAGTTAATGATATTTGCATAAAAGCTATATATTTACATTTCGATCCTTCATAAAAAAAATAATAGAATTAAATAGAAATCATCCACAGAAAGAATTAATGTAAAAGAATAATGCTTGCTATTTAGCTTTTCAAATTTAAAACTATTCTTAATATATATATATATATCATATAGAGTGTTAACAATAGCCATACACATTTAAAATACAGAAAACTAGTAAATATAAAAGAATTAATTTATAAAAATGAATGCAAAGTTTGAGTGGGAATATAAACTTTCAATAAATTTACTGTCATCATGTAAACAAAACTTTAGATAATTTTTTAATTCTCGAAAAAAAAAAAAGATTCAAAATGTTCGATTTTCATAAAAATATTTAATCGCATTAATAAACTACAATTTCATTAGTAGATTAATTTATCAAAAATAAAAATACGGTAGAAGCCCCAATTTATAAGCATAAATTCAAAACCTCTCGTTAAACATACGATTACAGCATTTGAAACTGTAAAAAAATTTACACAAGCCACAGCATAATTCTTGTATTGATGAATTAAGATTTTTTACACACACAAAAAAAGTAAGTTTCAGTTCAATCTAAGACAAATCTGAGGGAGAAAATAAAATTATTTTTTTAGAGATCTACATTCCCCTTATAAATAAATAATCTTACCTCTTCTTAATCTTGATTTTCGACGAACTCTGGACCTCTGACTTCGTCGCCGGGTACCGAATGTTTTTAAAATCATTTTCAAAATGTACAAAATTAAATCCAAAATCCAATACGACTCAACTCAACTTTTTGACAAGGCACATTGGTTTGTTTCTAATACATTCACAAGTCAAAAACAGTTCATTCATTTCTGTGAACCACTTTACACCTACAGAGATAAGTTTCTTTGACAACAGTGACTTCAAAACGTCTTGGAGTACAAAATCCAAGAAAGAGAAATAAATGTAAAAGGCGGGTTTTGTATAAAAGACTACAAATAGATAAGATAACTTTTAACTCAGCTTTGATAACAATTCATTTCCAACGGTGAGTTCGCAAATTTTTGATTTGCTGTAACTAATTCATAGGTCGTTGAGAACCAAATTGGTCGAGGCACAAAACACTTTTCACCTATAACACGTTCCAAACATGCAGCACCTATGTTTCTTGTTATTGTCTGCTTAGACCTATTAGAAGGCCTAGTAGTAGAAAAACGAGTTGTGGTTCTTTAGGAAAGGAATAAAAGATGATAATACACAGTGTATCACTGCCCGGATAACGATTTAACCACGATTTTGACATTTGGCGATCATAAACTTCTTTCACATGGGTGAATAACATACAAAAAAATCACAACATACAATTCATCCATACGTGTTGAACCACGATGAAAATAATAAGATTTAGACCCTTGCGATTCAACGGTCTGGTACAGTTCTGCACGTCCTTTACATCACCATATAAAAAATTCGTATCACAGTAAATGATACAGATGTTTATATATAGAGATTCTTTCTTTTAAAAAAAAATCCCTCCTGCAGAGAGAATGAAGCATAAAGCTCAGGAGATCAAATCTCAAGCATCAAGACCGCTACACTCACATGCAGAGAGTAACAGCGGACACAGGTGTTCTTATCTCATCACCACTCTCACTCTTACTCTCTAAAAAGGAGGAGATTGTCACGTTTACTCAACCGACGTGATCAAGATTTGAAGTGAATAAAAAAAAGGCGGAGGGAGGGGGAGAGAGAGAGAAAAAAAAAAGAATGCTGTCGTCTACTCCGAGGGGACCAATTAAAAAACAGACATGACTTTTAGAGATACGTTGCAGAGAGACGCATGGCTATTTTCATACTAACCAACCATGCGGATCGGCATTTCAAGATGGCGAGCATAATCCACAAGATCATCATCACTGAACACATTCTCTGGGGTGTCGTAAGGGACAGGCGTTTTTTTTTTTAGAACCAATTTGCACATAATGGTCCGTTCTCCAATTGCGAAGCAAAAAAATCTGGCTACGTACTATTTTTTTTTTATGCAGTAGCAACAGGATGATTTGTGGAATCACGGCACGGCAACACTGGGAGATTGAAGACTGTCAACTATCGGGGAGGAAGGCAACTATTCATAATAATGACATTTCATGATAAAACGATATAACTGTCCCAATACCAAGGCCGTTTCAGTCAAGAGAACAATACACATGCAGCAACTGCTGGCACGCTCAGTGAAAACCACAAACGCCGATAGAAAGTTAGAAAGGATTGTATAATGAGAACGAATTCGATGAATTTTGAACAATCCAGAGTTTAAGAGCTTCAAAACAGCACTGTCTTCCGAGAACTCGCGAGGTGGCACTTGAAAATTCGATTAATAAAAGCTTCTTCGACTGAAAGCATGCGTAGTTGTTCATTAAAATGGTAATTTTCCATCATTCGAAATTATCAAAATCTGTCCGGAATTCATTTCTGGTTTGGTTTTTAAATTAAATGCCTCTCGAATACACACTTTTTAGAACACATGGCATTCTAGACATTATTCCAAAATGGTTCGATTATGAAAACAGCAGTAAAGTAATGACATTCATTTACACATTTTATCAATCATTTCCAAAGAAAAATCAGAATACTGTATCTTTTTTTTCCAGCCCTTATCTCTGATCGACTTTCTTTAGACAAAGGAAATAAGTTTCTGTGGAAGAGCATTAACGGGATTAAAAACAAACTCCAGAACTTTGCTTTTCATGTAGCGATTTCTCTTTGTTCGAGCGTGACCAAAGAGTTGGATGGATAAGGTTTCAAATCTAGAACGGGCATCACGCAAGAGAAATATATTGACATCAGAAATGAAAGTAATCTAAAAGAAGGGGACAACCGAAAAAAAGAAAGAAAGGAAAACTAAAATATAAAAAAATGGCGACTTCTCCGAGGAGGGGGTACGTGACGAACACAAAAATTCGAAGAGGAGATACACAAACGATTGAGAGTGCAAGTCACGCCTTAGTTTCAGGAATGCTACCGCCAACACACAACGATTTATATAAACAAGAAAATCTCGATAGAAATGTCTTTATGCCACGTTCGAAAAGTGGAATGATCAAAGTGCCTTGAATGACAAATCTGAGAAGTTACGTAGGTATTTTCGATTCAATGACAAACAGCAAATTTCTTTTCCTGCTGCATTTATTCAACTTTCAAAGCACCGAATTTTATAATGTAATAATAAAATGGCGGACACGAGCAGAATTTAAAAGCATCAGCGTAAGTAGAATAAAAATTCCAAGTAATCCATTTTTTTTTTTTTTCGTTTATTTTTATAAATTTGCAGCCCTTTTGTCACTTTGAATTAGGACTTAAAAGAATATGTGTTTTTTCTTTTATAATTAATTACACGGAGAGGAAGATGAAAATTATTCATCTATTTCTGCAACATTTTACGTCATTTCAGCAGATCAAATCCAATTCGTAATTTTTTCAGAAGAATAAGAGCATTTGAGTAAGAAATAGCAGTTCGTTTACATTGAAACAAACCAACACTTGCAGAAAAACGATAAAATGGACGAAATTGTTGAAAATCACTTGTTAATCATCTCGAAAAACATAACACATTATATGCACAAAGAGTATCACGAAGTATAAACACTCTGAATGGCATGTAGCATCTTTCAGCAATCATTAACAAGAGAAAAGATATCCATAGTAAGAAAGCTAATTCAATTCGTTCCGATTATTTGTTTTCTAGCTGGAAACCACAATAAAAACCCGTTACAAAGACATCAGCACCAAAAAGATAAGAACCGCATATGAACCACAACAAGATAACTAATATCCATTATCTGGAGGAAATCCATCTAGGAGTTACAACCGCAGCAAGAACTCTGGTACCACAACTTTCAGGATCCATTTTAGAACACACAAAGCAAGGCAACAAAAGACGATGCTGTTCCTCGAGGAAAACAAAACCAAATGGTCATAAGATGCTAGAGAGCCCGGAGCTCTTTCTAAAAGAGGATGGCACAACCTGTGAAACCTGCTCTTCCAACAGCATCCGCCCAGAGAAGATGGAGCAACCTTGGCCTTGGACGGCCCTGCAATGGGTCACTTGGTCACTCGATCATCAACACAAAGTAGTTCCCGCCAAAAAGAAATGGCGCTTCTCGTGCAAAAAAGGGGGAGAAGGGAAGGATTGAAAAAATTTTCTTCCGCATGCTTCTTTGGACTTTGGTAGTAAGTAATAAGAATAAAAATAACCAGACTTTTTATATGTCTATCCTTTCTTTCCACAAAACCAGCGAAGGAAGGAAAGAAGAGGAAAAAAAAGCACCATGGCATATAATCGATAAAAACCTTCAAAATGAGTTTCGTTCGATTTCGCAAAGGTAACTTTTTTTCCTCTCTCGCCAGGAACATGATTTTTTCGTTAACTCACCAGGGATTTTCTGCTAACTTCGACAGAGTTAATCCAAGGTTGGCGGTGAAGCATGGGCTTATTTGAAGAATTCCGTCGTTTTCGAAGCGATGCTAAGTTTAAACGTTAAATATTCAATAGATAGGAGAATTTCGTTCCCGAGAAACTAATGTAGAATAAAGGACCAATGAGAAAGACAATTTTTTTGAAAAATAAAGCTATATTAAGCTTTAAGACGATAATTAACTGACAAATACATCAAGTAATAGAAACATTAAACCAAATACAAAATTTATTTTGGAAATTTCAATTTTAGATACATGATTGTTTTTTAACTTTGTATTTCGAAGCAAAATAAGGTATATTGGTGACGAACTTGTGATTTGAACTTGTTGTTCTACGTATAAAACGTGGGCAAAATTTCAAATTTTATAATTGGATAAAAATGTTCAAATTTTATTAAAAATAAACTACTTCAAAAGATTTTAAAATTAAAAAAAAAGATTTATTTTATGCAGGTACTTTTTTAAATAAAATGCATTTTGTCCACCTGATGTGCATTATTGTTAGCAAATTTGTATTTTTTAAGAGAAAGTTTCTGAAAACATGAAAAGTCGGCAATAACAAAAAGCATGAATTGATTAGCGGGAAACACACGGTTGGTCCTATCGTGTGGCAATGACATCACATGAGATTTTGAACTGATTGGCTAAGAACACATGGTTATTATTATCATGCGACTATGACATCACAAGAAGTTCATTTATTAAGTGAATGGTTATAACATCTCCACCACAAACAGAAACAAAAATTAAAAGATTTGAATAAATATATGTGAAATTCTGTGGTTTGCAGTATGCAGACCAAACCGTAAACGCACGAATCCTTCTTGATATTTTTAGAGGAAAAAATACTGTATAAAAACAAATCATTATCTTAGTTATGCAATAAAAAATAATATTCACAGAAGACTAAATATAAGGAAGTTTAAATGCAAATGACATTAACCATTTTGAGTTATTCGTATTGTATTGTTTTTCTGTATTTTTCGATAATATCACGTTTCTTAAATATTTATTTTCAAGTTTCTTTTGCGTTTTTCTAAATTTGAATTTCTTTCAACAGAGCAAGCTAAACAACTTTATTCTCTCTGTTATGAAAAATATTATAGAGTATCTTGTTCATCCACTAACCGACATTGATTTGAATGTGTTGCTTCTTTGTTCAATTTTGGAAAAACGCAGCTCATGAGAATAATTAATCATTATGTGATACTGCTAGAATTTACGTTGCACGTATTGCAATTATATATTTCAGATATAGATATCCAACAAAATTTAAAGCATTTTAATCATAAATAGTTTATGATATACACAAGTATATAATTAAAGTCCCCATTTTCTCCACTTTTGTCCTTAGATTTTCCTTACGATAAAAGAAACTTATCCAAAAGATTCTCTCTCGAACAAAGATACATATCAAAAACACATATTATACCCTCATAATCTGGACGAAAAAATTAAAATAAATTTTGAATTAACGTCTTGTATATAAAAATTAGAAAGAATTAAAGAATTTTTTCAAAATTTAATTTTAAAACTTATTTCTGTGGAAAAGATGATCTCTCATCTGTAGATGAAGGGAAAAATAAAATAAATTTTTATGTCAAGTACTGCCACGAGAGGAGTGAAGTTTCGGTGTTTGAGCTTCTTTTTTTTTCAATTCCTGCTATTAACTCACACTCTCTCTATATTTATTTATTTAATTATTTGTTTGTTTATTTATTTATTTATCTTGGTGGAATTTTCAATCGTTAATAAAATACATTTTACAGCGCTCAATTGAGCTGAAATTTAATATACGTGATTATTTTGGATGACAATACAATAATTAAATTATAATTAATAAAAATTAATTGATTAAAACTAATTATTTAAAGAATTACAAATACAACCACCTTGGCATCATTTTTGGCGACTTAGTGATCCTTTTGGCGACATGTGTCAAAACTAGAAAAGGTTTTTTTCTCACGTTTTAAAGTATTCAGTTGAACCGAAATTTTATATACACAATTGTTTTGGATACGATACTTTTTTTTTTGTAACAATACGATACTTTAATGATAATAAAGTATGAATAAAAATTAATTACCACTTAATGTTGCGATTCTGTCCTATATATATACATATGTATATTAATTGTAACTATTTAATAAAAAGTAGCTAAAATAAAATTTTTCTTTGTTGATCCAAGTAGGAATTGACTTAAAAATTTCTTTCCATATTACTTGTTTTTATGGTGAAAAGTCAAAGTAATGTTTATTAAAGAAAAATATGAATTTTAGTATTGAGAAGAGAGGACACCTAATACTTACAAGAATTAAAAGAATACATTTAAAAGCTTTAGTATTAAATTTAAAAAAAAATGTCAAAATGACAGAGCATGATAAAGTGGAAGACTGAAAAAAACATTGTATCGGATTGATTTGATGGTGCGAGGAGAAAGAGCTGGAGTTATGAAATGTTACTATGTGTACATTGTACTTCATTACTCAGCACTAATTTATCAATAGTTCGTTTTTAGTTACTTAAATAGTAGAAAAATAATTGTATTTTGAATCTAAAATCATCGAACCAAAATTAAGTCTTTTTTCCATTTTTTTTGGAGATTCAACCCCATAGTGGTAATATCAAATTTTGAAATTATTTTTCTCCTAATGTCTATGCTATAGAACGTTTTTTCCGCATAGGTAAATTCCAATTAATAATAATTTTTTTCGCCCTCCATATAACTGCGATCCACCCCACTATGCATATTTCTCCTAAAGCGCGCGCGCGACTTCTGAAACATTCATATACATAAGAAAGCGAGCTAACCTTGGCTTCCTTTAACAAATACACACACAACAAAAGTAACTTCCTCACGTAGAAAGGTCATCCAGGTAGGGGTAGAGGGTTCATCCAAATAGGTGGATCGTGCCTTCACCTCTCCCGTGACCCCCCTCAGAGCCTACTTTGAAGATTCGCGCGCTTTTTTGAACTCGCCTCACAACTGGTTGCTTCAAAACGAGGTTTTTCACTAAGTCACAATTTGGGGATAGTCGAATTAGGGCCAGAGTTCGTGAGATTCGTTGGAAGGTTCGCAAAGAGGAATATGGCTGGAAGGGTAGGATTGTTGTTATTTGTGACAGCTTATAAGTGGAGCAGTTTTGGCACAGAAAAAGAATAAATTATTTGTGGGAGCATCATGCATACAAGCGGATATAGGGAAATAAATTTAAAGGTGGGGCACATATGTATATGCATCAATGTTAAATAAGTGATTCCCAAAGTGGTCTATATGGATCCCCAGGGGTCTAATACAATCTGAAATGGGTCTCCGTGAACGAAAATATAATTTGGGAGTCCATGAGGGGTAAATCGGGGGCGGGTCTACAATAATGGCTCTTTTTAAACCAGATCTTAACTTTGATTTTAAAAGAAAATTTAATCAACTGGAAATTAGATTTACCTATTTAACAGGTTTATTTACAGCTTAATGAAATTAATTTGCAGTTACAAGGCGACAGCATAAAATTTCTTAAAACAAAAAACATAATTTCAGCGGGTTTTTTTTTTTTGTTGCCAGAATTAAACTGAAGAAGTATAATTTGGGACATCGGTAATTTTCCCAGTTTCTCAATTTGGCACAGACAATCTGCCAGGAAAATGACATTTTAACCTATGTTCAGCATTTAATTGCCTTTACTCAGATTTTGAAACTAGATTTGAGAATGCTTTGAACATTGTAATACCACAGTAGGCAATGAATTCATATGGTCATATTGAAAAAAAATTTGTCAGATTACAAGAACTGATGATCGGAATAGGCCCTAACGAAAATCTTAAAGTAGTTTAGAAACCGATGTCGACAATTTTGGATTTAAAAAGGTATATCTGCCATTCATCCCGATTTATGGTATATCTTGAGGAAGTTTTTAATTGCTTATCCAGGTGAAAAGGAGTTTCAGCGCGCTTGCCAATCTTCGAAAGAAAAAAAAAAAAAAAAAAAAAAAAGGACAAAACACTACAATCCAAAAAGATTCAGAAATAAAACTGACAAGATTGATGCCAAATGTTGAAAATTTGTCATTGAAGCACCAGATTCATCCTTCCTCATTCATATATTAATTAAATTTTAATTGAATTAATAAACATGTGTTTCTTAAGTTCTATAAACATTGTACTTCTCTACAGTTAGAAATAACCATTTTGTAAAGTAGTTTTACACTAGCTGTCAAAAAAACATTCAAGTAAAATTCAATATTAGGTAATCAGGGGTCTACTCAAAATCGAAAAACATGGCAAGGGGTCTATGAGACAAAGTTTGGGAAACTATAGTTTAAATTATTGCTATTTGTAAGAATGGTTGTATTTTAATTCTCATTGACATCTGAAAATAAATATGTTCAAGAATATATAACTTATAAGTATATCATTATTTTTTTTAAAAAAAAGGCACAGGTACTTGATAGAGCATAAAAAACACAAAACTGCACCAAGAATCAAAAAGTGTTCTACTTGTTGTCAAAATGCAGCATTACAATTTTTGTAAGATTTTTCTTCAGTCCTAGTTATTCAATTTCAAATTATGATTTCAAATTTTCCTTCCATCATTTTATACAAAACGAAATCACGTAACATTTAGAACAACTATTAGCAGAACATACATAATATTTGACTCTAACGTTAATAGCAATGCATTGAATATAATATAAATCTCGATACAAAAATTATCGTTGCCATAGTGCCAAATGAAATAATTATATCTTTCTTGTCGAATCTGTGGCACGATTTGCCACAACAATCGAACGAAATAAATTACTACCTGGCAATGAAGTGTGGTATAAAGACCAGTAAAATACACACGGAAACTTGTTTTGCAAATACAAAGACAATTTCGACGAAAAGTATCAATAATTATTGAGTAGTTCTTTTTTATACCATGCAAAACAGCAAAGAGCATGATGTATATTCTCATTTTCCGATTCAGTTACGCCAGCGTTTCACAGTATTTTGCAAGAGAGTTTGAAATTCTATTTTAGTTATTCAAATGTTTTCCTAAAATGAGTAATCGTGTAAGCGAGGCGAAACAGAAAATGCTATTGAGCCGGAATTTGTGACAATTAGGATAAATCACGCACAGATATTTTGATTTTAAGTTCGGGTAATTAATTGTTTTTAAAAAAAAGAAAACGCAGGGTAATAATAACAACAAGTAATATAAAAAAATTTTTTAAGTCAATTCCTACTTTGAATGGATGAATAGAAAGTATTTTATTGAAAATTGAATTGAAAAAAAAGAGCATGATTTGTCTGCATTGTTGCAACAATGCACACCCGGTTTGGCTGAAAAACAAGTTTTCGACGCCAACTTTTGTCCTTGTTTTAACAGTTACATTGTTACAACAATAGAGACAAATCTAAGTTGGCGTCAAAAACTGATAATTAATTCAATTAAATTTTATTAATGAATTAATATTTGAAAAAACTGTATTAACATCAAGTGTCATCCCCTACTAGTTTAAAAAAATATTTAAACTTAATTGGATGAATAGAAAGTATTTTATTAGCGATTGAAAATTTGAACAAGATAAATATATAGAGAGTGTGTGATCTAATAGAAGGAATTGAAATAAAGCACAGTTTATAACACAAAATAAGTTTACTCCTAAGAGTAGAATACAGAAACTAGTTATAAAGTATTTTTACAGATTAAAAGTAAATAATACAACAAATAAAAAGCATGGGATAAAAATAATACTGAGAATGAGATTTTCGTTAAACATTAACTATCAAACATTTAGATGATTTTCTACCCAGCTGCATTCACAATACAACCTATTTGAAAATAATATAAAAAGTTGTCATTACCAAAAAAAGGAAAGAAAAAATCCCCCAAACCATCCACAACAAACGCCCACAATAATCAACCCATGAGAACAAGCTCCTTTCCCCCCATTAATCCTCCACAAAATGTGAGAACACACGAACTCATCGACTCCCAAGTACTTAAACCCCCACTCCCATCCCCTTTTCAATATAAAAGTGTATATAGCATATTCTCCCACACCCTTCCACGATGAGCCACGCGCATTTACGGAGCATCTATTGTGCGCATGTATCGCCTTGCTACACAATACTTATTAGATTGCATTACTTGACAATAGGCAAGCATTAGAGCGAAACCGAAAGAGATACAGTATGCGTCTAATCATCGATTTTGCAGAAAGGGAAATGATGTTGGATTGGTTGGGAAAGGTGCAAGAAACCACGCCCCTAACTCACTTTTCGTTGCCAATTGAGAGAAATGAAGTTTCCCAAGTGGAACTAATGCCGGATTTAAATTTGATTCCACGATCAAAGGAAACTTTTGGAAAGGATGGGAATGAATTTTGCCGAGGTGTCCATTAAATGTATCTGATAAAAGTAAATTTATTTAATATGTTGTAATAGTTATGAAGGTAAAATAAAAGTAAGTAATAAATGTTAAAAAATGTCTCCCGCCAAAAATCAATAAAAGAGAAAGAAAAAAAAGAATTTAAACTCGACATTTTAGGTCAAATAGTTATTTCTTTTCTTTCTTTTATAATGTCAATGAATGGATTGGAAATTATTCTTGACAAAGACTTGCACATGAATAACGTCTTTCAAAGTTTTAATCTACATAACATTGTAACGCCATTAATCTACAAAACTTTGTTATAAATTATAAAAACTTGAAATCTGGATTATAAACAAAATTAAAGTTAGATTTACATAAAAAAATATTGCAATATTTTTATCCATACAATAGTCATGAAATTTTTTCAATGGATCTATATTAAAGCATTAACAATTTTCAAAATAGTTTAGATTCTCGTCTGTCTGCTATCTTGAATTTGTATATGTGTAATAATTTTAAATTATGCTATTTAAATCTATAGCTGTTTGTGAGTTTTTAATACGCAATAATGGACTGTATCTAAAAGAGTTATAATAAATTAGTTTTTTATTTGCTTATTTACAATTTTATTGCATTAGATCGTGTTTAAATGTGTCATTAAATAAAGAAAATTTGGAAAATGACTTATTTCAATACCCATAGAAATATTTTAATAAAAATTAAATGGAATAAAAGTAAGTAGATAAGACAAAAATTCCTTCACTTTTATTCTTTTGAAATCATCCCATAAAAACTAAATTAATAGAACTATCTATAGTTGATAATTTAAAAAAACAACAACATAGGAATAATACCACATTCATAAATTCGAAATCGTAAGTAGATGAGATCTTTAAAACGTTGTCCATCTACTCTGCGAGTGGAAAAGCATTTTTCTCAAAGTTCATATACTTTAAAAAGACTGCAGAGTTATTCTGTTCTTAGTCCAAAAACGAACTTTGATGAAACTTGCATGTGAATACAAATGCAAAAGTTTCGTTATTTTGATTGTGTGTTGCCATGCATCACAAAATAAAGTCAGTTTGTGAAACGACGCAAAGAAGTACTTCATAATGGACCATATCGAAAGCAAACAGTTTGAAAGTTCAACGTACAAGTCTGTAAAAGATAAATACAAATACAATCGAAAACGACGCTTCGATTTCTCGTTTCCCATACAAGAATAGAAAACGATTCCACCTAAATTATCGAGAAAAAAATTAACGATTCGTGACAAACCACAACAAGTAAGCGTCCTTTTTCCCCATATCAATCCAATACACTTCCAATACGATTACTTTCCCATTTATTCGAATCATTTACTTAATTGACGGGAAAGAGATACCAACACCAATCGAAAATGGTGAGAAAAAAGAAAGAAAGAAAGAATTTGCCCACACACACAAAAATCGTCTGCCGCACATCTGAAATTCGTACAAAAAATCGTTCGTGAATGGAATAAGTGAATAAAATTAAATAAAACCCCAAACACAGAATAAAAGATCCGGAAACTCGAACGGCGTTGTTGCATTACGTTTAGGGGGGAAAATAAACAAAAAAAAGTACCACAACTACTATTTTCCCCGTAATGGCGCTTGCCAAGTTCCGCTAACAAAGTCTACCGGGCGAGCCACCGTGACCGATGACGTCATCTATAACCATGGAAACACTACCGCCAACAATTTCCAAACAACTAAATTCAGCTCTCCTGCTCGCTTATTTATTTATAAGCAGAGCAGACTCGTGTTACGATATTAAAGTTTGAAGAAGGTTTTGTTTCGTCTTTTTTTCCCTCCCCCTTCCTTCTGTAAGGATAATTCCTTGAGGATTTGTTAGGACAAGAGCACCTTAAAAAAGAAAAAGGGAGATCGTAAACATGAGCATCCGCTAGAGTAAAAATAAATGACGTGCTATAGTAAATGAAATGAATAAGTAAAACTACTTCTTGCAGTGGCCATGTGAATGGTCGCTTTTTTTTCTTTTTCTTCTTTTGTTTACTGGGAGAAGAAATTTGTTTTCATTTCCTCGCGTGCGAGATTTCTTGGACGTAAAGAATCAACCCCTCCCACCTCCTATCAAAAACGAGGCGGAGGGCAGCATATTTATCACCTAGTCAACTATGTATGCAAATATGAATAGGCAAATAATAATTTTAAAGGAAGAATACTTTGCTTCGAAAATAATAATTTTTTTTATGGAGAAAAATAGCACTTATGCATTACAAAAAGAAAAAAAAAAAAGTGACAAGAAATAGGAAATAAATTCTGATAGAAATAAAAGGGTACAAATACATGAGTATTATAAAATTTAAAACTACGGATTGAATAAGTGAGTGTTTATTAGTGTCGCACTACAAAACACGATGGCTATTGGCAACGGACCTCGTCATTTTGAGCCACGGTCAAGTGACGAGGACGATTTCTGAGTTGGTGCACTCTCCACGACCTCCCACATCACGTTAAAGGAAGGACTTTGAGCCTCGATAGATTTAACGTGCATCAGCTCCTCTACACGGCGGGTCTTCAATGGCACTACGCTCGAACTCATGACACGCTGGCCACGAGTCCGTGACCATGACCAATAGGCTATCGCGGTCACTTAAAATTATGGAAGGAAGATGTAGCACGTGTAAGTGATTTTCACAAAAAACCAGGTAATATTTATAAAGAAAAATTACAAATAAATACACGAACAAAAATCAGCTGAGTGTTTGTAGCAAGGCATATTTTACCTTTTCTTAGTCAATTTTCGGAAAATTATCAAAATAAATAAATAAAAAGTTTTAAAAAATCCGATTGTCTGCAACCTTTATTTTTAAAAACTTAAAAAGATAAGTCAAATATAATAGTACATATTCCTTTAGCTTTCAAAATATACTCATTTGCTTTTCTCTAGGCTTTCACAGAATACTTTCTTTATGAACAAACGAAAATTTCCACAAACTTCAAATTTGATCCGTGAAATATACACAAAGAAAACCTGCACCTTTCCACCATACATATTATTCCTCAGCACTTCATCAACGCGTTTTTTAGAATGTAAGCCCCTCCTCCACGAGAAAAGCCTGCGTACACCATCAGATTTTATTTCCAAAGAATCAATTAGAACCAAAAGGGAAAACTCTACGGGCCCACAAGCGAGAAAAATGTACCGGTGCAATTTCTTAAACCCACAAAAATTCTCTCGCCAACCCCTACACATCTCCAAATGCACCAGGTAAGGTGTCTCCAATCATTTGCAAGAAGAAGCCAGAACCAAACAAATACAACCCGTAAATCATTTACAAAATCATCACAAAGTGCAAGAACACATAAAGACACCACACGCATAGCAAATCCAAACCACTCTTATCGGGTTCAGCCACTCCATTGCTCATCTTCAGAAAAACCTTTACGGGGAAAGAAGGCAGAGATAAGAGTGCATACGGCGAGAAGGAGATTCAACTGGGTTTTATCTGGCCCAAAGAAAAAGCCATTTTTCAGAAAAAGTTCCCAGAAATCTCGGGATGACAGGCAGCAAAGTCATCGCGGGAGATCTGTCACATGTGGTATAAGCAGAAGCATTTTCGTTGGTACTCCGGGGAATATTTAGGGCCTCTGGCTCTTTTCCTAGGCTGAGGGCTTAATCTCTATGCCGACTAGTAGATTTCTTTTGGGCAAGTAGTAAGGAAAAGCACCGATTTTCGAGAAATTTGACTAAAATAAAAACCATTCCATTGTTATTCCAATGCAGTTGAGATTAACAATTATAATTTGATAAACGTCGTAAAATGTAAAAATACCGTTTTAATACAGTAATAATTAAAATTTTTAAAAAATTGGATTCTCTTCGCTGTTTTTAAAAGGTGGGAAGAGATCTAGAGGTGTGTGTGTGTGTTGAATATGTAGAAATGATATATTTTTAAATTTGGAAAACTTTCGTTCCAGTATTAATGTAATATTCGTATCAAGTTATCCCAGTTTAATCTGCTGATATATCAATGAATTTGAGAAAAATATGTAAATGCCTCAAGCTTTTCAAAATACATAATTAGAAAAAAATGCTATGTAAAATTCAAACCCATTTTGTACCAATACATGAACTGTATTTCTTTCATATGGTACTGATATAAAATTCTCAGCATACATCTGTCGCATCATCCGGATATTATATTGAGGGAAACATGAGAATAATCTACATTAATCTCGACATAATTCTGCATACCGTGGCTTTCACCAATTAAATTACATCAAACACAATCTGCATTAAAATAATGAAACATTGGTAATCCAGTGAAGAGAAAAGAACATTGGTAATCCAATGGCGACACTTAGTGGAATAAGATGGCACAGAACATTATATCATAGTAGTTATAAGATATTTTTATCTTAGGTCTAGTGTGGTTTTTAATTTAGATACATTAATTACACCGTAAAGGTTTCCCAATTCATACTGAAAACGGATCTTGAAGCACTGACAGAAAGGTTACCATCTGATAATCCCAAATTTAAACTCCACGTATAGATTCAAGGGTCATAAAGAGATAAAGATAGATAAAGGTATAGATCACGTATAGATAAAGGAACTAAACTTATTCTTGTGTTCCTAAGGGAATTCATTAAGTCCTATTACTCCAAATAGGAATTAGGTTTGCAGATGCATTTAGAAGAACTCTGGGGTAGCCTCAAATTCAGTGGTCTTCAAACTTTTTCGATCGCATACCCTAAAATGAAAATAAGAAGTACCCCATATTATGTATATCATGAACCTACTTGTTTGGCATATCTCAAGTATCACTCTGCGTACCCAGTCTCTATTAAGGGGGGGATGGGTTGCATTTGAATAAACACGTAGATGAAAGCGCCGAGAGGTGTTTTCTATGGTAAAAATCAATCTATGAAGGGTGGGGGGGGGGCGTTGAACTCCCAAATCCTTCATGTGTACGCCACTGCACGTACTCTTTTTTGGAGGACACTGCTCTAGAGATACGAAAAGTGATACTAGGGAGTACGCGAAATGAGTAAGCTCCTTGTATAGATATACATCAAATTAGGCACCTCATAATTATTTATAGGAGTACGCGATCAAAAGTTAAGATACCACTATTCTAATCCATACGACACGAAAAACAACTTTCGAAAACATTGTTTATTAGTTTACACAGCAGCAAGCACTTTAATTCTCTATTTCCCTAATAGCCATTTTGTGTTCTAACATTAATGTGCCTGCTGCACAGCCGTACATCCGCCAGTGGGTAGAACCTCCTCATGCGTATTACCGATGTGAATCGGAAATAAACACACACACAAAGTAAAGACAAAAACCACACTGTGTCTTCTTAGTCATCTGTCTTTCTGTAATGTTTAATTGCGTACAAACCGAAGAATCCAAGCGAAGGTCTGAAGGATAAATATTTCAGTCTCTCGGCGGGACGTCCTCATTATCTTAACAACAACCAGGGATGGAGGATTGACCTCAAAGAATCTCTTCTTGCGCCGCTCAAACGCATTTATTATTCCTGGGAAGTTGGGATTGCGAAATTTCGCTCTATCTCTAGTCATCGCGCATACTTTGCCAGACAGCGCGTTTTTCTTCTTACAAACGACAGCCGAGTCGTGAGCATTTCGCTTTACTCCAGTAATAAAGAATCTGTTACTCACATCACAATAACAGTGGTTGAGTAAAATTGCTTGCAAATTATTCAAATGCCGAGTAAACGGCGTTTCCGAGGAAAGTAATCCTATTCGTCTTTTAATTACTTAGTTTATGGTTGTTTAATGCTGTATTAGAGAATGGGACTTTAAATGGATTTTATTCCATGAGTCTCTTAACTATGCAGAGTTTACATACATGTATGTAATAAAAATGAAGAATTAATCAGTCGAATGGGAAAGACGGCGAACATAAATATAAATGTACGTTAAAGAGTAATAGTTAACAATAAAAAATAAATCCTTTATAACATTTTATTTATAAATGAAAAGTCTGAGTGAAGGTCTGAATAACAGTCAGAATAGCGGCAAGATATTTTTGATAGCATGTACAACCACCAATACCATAATTTATTGTACGGGATGAGTAAGAACTAATATTTGGTAATCATTAAAAATAGATAATGAGTTGAGATTCTCTTATTGAAGTCCATGGTGTCTGCTTAAAACTTCCAAACTGATTCATTTATTGCTTATTAACGTCACATTTGGAGCTTACGCAAGGGCGACTGGCAAAGGATCTCGTAATAATGAACTGCGGTCAAGTTTAGGTCTCCACACTCTAAACTTGCATTCCACACCCAAGAGAGGATTGTGAGCCATGATAGATTTAACGAGCATTCAGCCCCTCTATAAGGCATATCCTTAGTGGCACCAGAACTCGAGCACATGACTGGACAGAAGCAATGCCGGACACGAGTACGTGGCAGTGACCACTCGGCTACCGTGGTTACTTACATATTTTCAAGTTTACCTGTTGAGAACCCCTGAGATACATATGTAGAAATAAGTATCGGAAAGCTAGTGGCAGATCATGTGATCCTGATTTGATTTGATTTTTACAAACGTCGCACTCAGAAGCTACATTAGGGTTATTGGCAACCGTAATTTTGAATCTTGGTCAAGTGATGTGGACGATACCTGAGAATTTGAACACGTGATCCTGGTTTCACAATAAGAAGATGGGAGGGAGGACATCTGAATTTCAACTTCCGTAACTAAATTTAGGTATTATGGTTACAAAAACCAATTTAGACGGAATATAACAGCACTTTTTCATTCCACATCATGTGTTGGGGTAGAATTGAGAAATCGATGAGGTTACTAAGACGAATTCTTACTTTTTCACAATGTTAAGTCAATACTTTTAAGAACGGCTTATTATCGCTAAGTTAATATTTTACGAATGAATTCTTTTGACATAATTCTTAAATTGTTACTGGATAAATAAGTCAATGTGTGCTTGTTCCTAACAATCTTGAATAAAACTATTTTTCCTTTTATTTCCTCTACTATTTGCTTTTATCAGACACGCACAACATGAAGAGTCAATAACATTCTCAAACAAATGCCTGCATTATAGTACATATTTACGTACCCTATGATCTATTACCTTCATTTGGAAATGATATGGAAACAATGACTGGAACAGAAATGTCAGTAGGTCGTAGCCGTAAATGTCGCCACTCGTTTATACTGCATGTGAAGTAAATATTATCGAAACGTCTGACACTGTCTACTCGTAATTTCAAGGAACAGGATCTAAAGTCGAAACTTTTTTTTTGAAATCGTAAAGTACTCCAGCAATTTAAATTATTTGTAACTGCACTCTAACTATAAAAATAGCACCATGTATTATTATTTTACTATTTCTTGGTAAACCGACCCATTTTCTCCCCTAATATACGATGTGCTTTATCTCTCATACTGCAAGTGAAATTATTCCTCACTATGTGTTAAGGGGAAAAAATGTGTACTAATGAAGCGGTTCTTAAACTGTGGTCAGCAGTTTTTTCCCCAGGGGCACCGCGGAGTCTTTCATATAATGTTGAAATTTCCCTCCGTTACAGAATCTGACAGGCCCTCGCGAAAAAATTGAAAGATGTTCCATATTGGACTAGATCACTAAATTGTCTCCAATGAAAAAAGCTCTGCTAGAACTTGTGTTTTGATCAAGAATATTAAGTTGGGGAGAGATGATCAAAATCTTGAGTGTCCACGATGTCACTCAGATAAAGAAAGAGGGGGCCGCGGAGACCGAAAGTTTAAAAAAAACCGGGATTGTTTTTAAAATATGAATGCGTAGCGTAGTAAAAGGATAATGTACAATACAAAATCCCCAATTTTTATGAAAATACATACATTTTTCTACCTGAGAATTTGGTCCAGACTCTTTTACATTTGAGAAGATAACCTTAATGATAAGCACGAAACAAATATATATAACAAATTCCACAATTTTTCATCTGTACATTATAGGCAAATTCACTACCACATTTTAAGTGTAAAATTGCTTATTTGTAGATAGTTATGCAAGGAGAAATGAGAAGTGGATTAAAATATGCTGCTTATTATATATCTTAGTGAATCTAAAACACAAATTATCATAGGAAAATTCTTAAATATGGAAAAATAATATCAAGAAAGTACAAATTCTAAGAAATATATATCCTCTGAAAAACTACATGGATTAGTATATTTCACTGATAGATACAAATGTAAAAAGTAAACACTCGATCCTATCAATTTAATGATGAGTTGAAACGGAATCGCTAAGTTCGTTGTTTATGGCACGTAAATAAAAAAAAGAGAAAAACACACAAAAAGCCCACACAACCTTGTCAATAACCGCTTTGTTCCTTTTTCATATCTTTTCTTTCAACCCTGGTGAGAAATGAAAAGACAGAAAAACATTAGGACCCAACACATACAGATAGAGGGAGAAAATGCAATGAAAATGTGTGAGATAATTTTCTGGTTTCGACACATGCTATCGCTTTTAAAGTTTACTTTCACCATGTGTATGATGATCACGTATCTTTAACTTGTTTTTTTTTTTTTGTAGGACTTTACGATAAACAGAAAAGGTTGTACTTTAAAAGAAAGATGAAAAATGATGATGAAATTGAATGAGTTTAATTGATGAAATTTACAAAAACATGAATTTAAAAAAAAAAGTGTGGGTACTTTTAAAATTCTAAAATTTACTGATACTCAAATTATAATTAAAACACAATGGGTATTGTTTTAAAATAAATGAAATACATTAATATGGGTGCAAACTATTTTATGAGGGACTTAACAATGGATTTTGTCAAAAATAACAATTCTGAATAAAAAGTTGGGAAAAGAATTTTAAAATTTCTCGAATATATTTTTAATTTGTTAAGCAATTTTACAGTTTTTTTTTTACTAGTTAGATTTGCATCGGTTATTAATCATTTTATTTTCGATCAGGGAATCGAAAAAATATATTCAATTTGAAAAGCGTTTTCAATTACAATCCATATCAATCACCGGCTTAAAAACAAAGCCTTTTCACGTCAAAATTTTTATATAATTGATTTTTCTTATTAATATGAAAGGTTGAATTGGTACAACGTGGAGATTTAATCAAAAAACAAGTTAAATAAATAAAAAGAACACAAAAGCATAAATTTCCAAATATGAGTAACAGTGGAATGTTTTAAACTTTTCTTTTATTCACGTTAGCTGTTAAAAAAATGGTCATGTTCTACTTTAGGGATTTCACAAATGCATGTAAAAAAAATAAACAAATCCAGAAAAATGACGAATTTAAAAAATATATTTCAAAGCACAAAAATATATCAGCTTACGCAACGCGGTTGACTTAACATCAAGTTTTAAAACTTTTTTTAAGCAAGGTAATTCTTCCAAAAATTAGTCATTGAATATTTTTTTTAAAGAACATTCTGTCGATATTCGAACGGATTCGTTTCGGTCATTCCATTGCACCAGTGAGTTCAACGGTCGGTCTGTTCCAATTGACAAAAATCCTCGTGTAAAAGAACAAAAAATGTTCCACTTAGCCGAACAAGTTTAAGTACAACCAATTGTCTCTAATGACTGTTCGGCTCCAACGGAACAACCCGGTCAATGATGGCTTTAATTTACCCTTGCTTCAAACAAACAACGGTTCCAGCGAGCTGGTGAAAAAAAGAAAACAGCTTGTTACCATACTTCCACATTCGCGTGCGTTTCACAGAACATATGATGCAGTGTCGCCACTTTTAATTTCTTGCAGAGAAAATGATCGAAAATGATCCTCTGATTAGATTGAGTTATTGTTTCGACTATGCAATGGGGGACATCTGGTGCTCTAGTTAGATCTTGAGGTTCAGATAGCGACTCACTTTTAAAATTGTTACTATAAAGCTCATTGTTACTGTAGCCAAGGGCTTGGATTTGGCGTGGTGTAATTGCTTGCATAACGAAATGTATGGGGCCAGTGCCAGAATGTCATTTGTGATACGACAGTTGGAATGACGGTTTCTTTAAGAACAAGGTCTCGCGAGTTAATGTTACCCATTGAGACAATGAACTCGATTTGTTTAAACCTGTGCCAGTAATAATATAACGGAATTACTGAATGATTTAAAAATAAGCCAGAATCTGTTTATTCACAGATCTGGTTAGCAAATTACTCGATGAACTGGTGATATTTATAGAATTTTTCCCAAGACAAACTTTCATTAATTTGAGTTTTACACAAATTGACAAATTTTAACCCCGCATTGAAAAGGACAGAAATGACACCAAAATTTTTAATAACTTCAGAAAATGTGTCATTTTAAATTAAGTTATAAATCATTATGATTTTAAAAAGACAAAATTAAAAGTAAATCTGCTACTGTGAGAGAGAAAGCCTTTTCGAAATATTCTAAGAGATGAAAATAAAAGTAAAACTAATTACAAGGACTCTCGAGATTATAATAAGGAAACAAAATAGCAGTAAAAATCCTCGTTTTAAATGTTTTGTTGTTATAACAAAAAGACATTCTTTGCAAGCAAATGTTTGGCAACAGAATGTGTTATCGAACTGTGGATGTAGCGGTATAATTAAGTTTCCAATGCTTTCCAAAATAACAGCAACATAACCGCTCTTGTTATAATAACTTTGACTGTCTGAACCAGCAGAAGCGGCCTCTAGCGACCACCCATTTTCAGTAGGGGCCAAGTGAAGAGCAAGGAAAGACTTATACTAAAGAGAAGAGGTTGCCAGAGGGCTCTTCTAATGCTTCAGACAGTTATTATAACATGAGCGGTCATAGCTGCACTTGATTGATTTATAGTTTTTGGAATATACTTATCGAATAAAAATTACACAATTGCATGTATTTATACTAGAGACAAAAACCTGCTTTAAATATTTGGGAAAGCATGTGCAAAGTTAAAAGTATAAAAATGTATTTTAATTTTTTCGTTAACAAGAGAAAACTAAAGATTTTTTAAAACATAATATTAATAAATATTTAGTCATTTTATAAGTTCTTAACAATTTTCCTTGTATGACGCCTTAAAAACGAATTTTTTGAAAAGAAATAAAAGAAATTATTCGTTTTGTTTCATTTTGTATTTTCTAATAAAAGGTGTTTCCTTCATCTTCATTAGTATATTACATACAATATTTTCTTCAAAACGTATGTTATCCCTTTTGTATATGAAATAATAAAAAGGAATTAAAAATATCCTGGAATTTTGCAAAGCTACATATCATTCAACAACTACTTAACATTGAAAAAAAGTGCTCCTACAAGTTAAATACAAGTGAATAACCTGACGCGACTACAAGAAAAATATTCATCTGTTAAATTTAAAAAAAAAAAACTAATATCAGTCAGTTTAACTAAAGCAGTTTACATTATTAAAACACTACGATAATTAAAAAAACGTATATAAAAACAAGCTGTGATATTTACCAAATTATCACATAAAAAACAATTTTTAATTATTATAATGATAGTGAATGATTAGACCAATTTCAAAATTCTTTGAAAACAATTTTGAAATTCGAAGAATAAACATAATTGTGTTATTTTCCATTTAATTGTATCTTTAATAAGCAAGTATAATTTGTTTTTATGAAGAAACTAAATACATCTTTCTACTTTATATAATCTCGATTACAGAGTTATAAATATAGCTTTAAGACAAATTATTATAAAATGAGAATGCGAGAAAACAGGTATACAATTCAAAAATTTATGTAAAGCGTTTTCCACTAATTTATTTTCATTATTTTTCTAACAAAATAATGTCATTTTATTTTTGAAGTACTTTGCAACAACATACCATCATATTAAGGTTGAATCAGTAAACAAGGCTTAAAAGAAAAGGCAGACTTTACCGAACAAATTCAAACAACTCTGGACTTAAAACAAACTTCGAAGAAAAACTTTTGCAAACTTTGTGCTTCTAAAATAATCACTCAGTTCATTACAGATAAAAGTAAATAAAAAGTGATATTAAATTTTGTGTGCAACAATTTAAAATTTTGCACGAATCAGAGCACTCTTTTAAGCAATTAGCGAGAATCTTAATTCCCTGCAAGCAACGTAAATAAAATCGGAAAAGAATCATCGATTTGAAGCGAAGTAAAAGACGAAATATTTTCGAGAGATATAGATCAATAGAAAATAGTTTCTTTCCTAGTACTACTCCTAATGTACAAATTCCACGAATAGTTAATACCCTCCCCACCCCTTACTTTAATGCTCCTTCATCAAGCAAAAAAATAGTTCGAAATGGTGTTCGAATCTTTAAAAAAAAAAGAAATCGATGACCGTTCTGAAGTGTGGGGGTAGAAATAGAATTGATGGAAAAGAAAGAGAAAGGAAAAGCGGGAGGAGGAAGAGAAAATACCTGAAGTTCGAAACGATCAGTAAATGCATTACGTCATCGAGAATGGTATCGGGAAAATGGAATTCGAATTCCAGCCGGAGGGTTAAATGGAATCCCCCCTCTATTGTTAAGATTTCATGAAAATTTCTTTTCTGTAAACGTGAAAGAGAAAAATTGTTTCAAAGTGAAATAAAAGTTCGTCTTGAATTACATTCTTGCTTTTCCAAATAGAATGTTTCGAAGAAAGAAAAATAAATTAGGCAAGAAACTTGGAAAATAAATGGCATTCATTAGAAACAATACTTCATTTTGTAATTATTTTTCTAATCTTTCTGATAATTATTCATTACTAAAACGAGCGAGTTGAATAAAAAGAACAAAAAAATAAAAATAACAACGTTCGAAAACTGTGAATAAATATCGTCCTACGTGTTGTTCGTTAATTAAGATAATTGTGTAGACATGTAAAATGTGTGCGCAAACATTTTTTTAATGATTACGTCATTTTACTTTCCAAACCGGTTGTGGATGAACACAACTACTCGATTCGCGGAATGGCAGAATATTCTTTTCCGTGTACACACACATTTAAATAGGAGGAAACGTTCAATTTTTTAAGATGGCGATTACGTTAGGGTTTTTTTAAAAAAGATAACTAGCCTTGTAATTATAGAAAAGAAATAAAACTTAAAAAGAAATGAAAAGTAATCGGTACATTCTGATTATGTAAATTTATAAAAGAATAATTAAATAACAAATCTCTAATAAAGGTAAGAAGTCCTGTATATGATTTGCAAATGACTAAATTCATGACGGTCACGTGATAAGTGCAATCACGTGTTCTCCATTGAATACAAAACTGACAGATTTGTTTTTTTACTTGCAAAATTTAGGTGAATTCTTTTTTATTTGATATAGTTGGATAAAGATGTCCAAAAATTAATATTATTCAAAAAAATATTTTCAAAATTAAAAAAAAAAATCTTATGTTATACGAGTATTTTACCATTTAGTTCATTTGTTTTCCTTTACACATTATTACTGTTGACAAATATGTACTTTTTAAAAGACAGTTTCTGTAAAAAGCAAAAATTGGAAACAGTAAAGCGCCTAAATTGATTGGCTAGTGGAAACATGTGATAGCAGTTACGTGACTATGACGTCAAGTGAATTTAGCCCATTCTATAAATAAAAATCATTAATCAAAGCAATTTTATTGTAATTATCACAAAAAAAATTATTTTATGTTTTAACAAAATATCTTTCTAGATATAAGAAATGCGTAAACAGTCTTGCTGAAATGAAATTTCTAAAAAATAAATAAAATATGACCAGGAGATTAGAAAAATAAAAACCGTCACAATGTTAAGAGAGAATTTCATTTTCAATTCCTAAGATATCACAGAATTAAAAAGGAGAAAACAAATTTTCAAAATTTAACACCTCACTTCGATGACTTCATATCTTCTCACACAAATACAACGATACAAATATACGTTTAAGATAATTATACTGATTTCCAAGGAACATTAAAAGAAAAAAGAACAGTTGAAAGAAATGCAATTTCCCTTCAGGTAAAATTTTAAAAAATAGAAACATATATTTCAAAAATTTATATTGCATATCAGTTTTATACATTTTTTAAAAATATTTTTAGAATGCGAAAACATAAAAACGTTTCCATCTTTTTCCTTTTTATTTTTTATCAACTTTAAGAACCAAAATATATTGTTGCAAATGTTTAAACACAGAATGGCAACAAAGAATCCAATCGTAATTTCATTCTAATCCTCTGAGCAGTATTTTTGTGTGTGGAAAATGATTCATTCTTTTCCTAACCGCACTTACTAAGATCTTCCAATGATGAATAACACCTGCTACAAGAAAGACTCGGAATAAAGGCGGGAAAGACGGAGTGAAACAAAGAAAAAAAGAAGAAAATGTGGCTTCCGTTCAGTAAGCTGTTATGTTATTCGCGCCACCAACTGAAAAGCGTCTGTTTCCCTTTAAGTAACCTTGGAACAATTAAAAGCCACTCCCACATTTTGATCAATAGTTCCCGTTCCTCCAGGATAACTATTTGAAATAAAAGGACCGGATTCCTTTGAAGTATTTCACGACAGTTTCCAATTAATACAGGATGGAGTTAAATCCCTTAGGCTTAGCAGTTCGGTGATAAGTTATATGCATGTGATGTGATAAGCATTGTTGATTATGATGCGAGTAAAAGTGTATGCATTAAAACTTTATAGTTTTATTGAGTTCCAAAAATGTCCATATAAAGTAGGATTTAAAAATTTAGATTTTGATGGAATAATCTAATGTGGAACATGATTGTATGAAATTAAATTTAGTAAAATTTACAAAAGATTTTTAATTCAAATAACAATAAAAACAAGTCAGAAATATCAATACGGTTAGATGTGTTTTCCTATTAAGAATGCCTAGAAGATGCTAATACGAAAATATTTTTCTCAAAATTCCAGATAAAAATTATGTTTGTTTCTTATCAAATATATTAAGTAACGGCTAAAAAAATATTTTAGTTTGAATAGATAATAATCACTGGCGTAGCTAATCCTGAGTGGGCCCTGTATTAAAATTCCTTGAAGGCCCCTGTTTGGAAAAGATATAAAAATTAACACATTAATAAAACTTACTTGAAAGTAGCTAAGTATTGTACATGTCGAGGCCCCTGCAGCTTGGGGGGCCCCGTCTCATTGATATAGCGATAGTTACGCCTCCGATAATATTCGAGTCGAAATTTTACACAGTAGAAATTTTATTTCGAAAGTAAAGCTTTTTATTTGCAGGCGTTAAGTTACAGATGATTGTTAGAATAAATTTTAGCACCTTTTCTTAAACTTCTCTGCAAAAAGACCTTCATATAAAAAGTTTCACTTCTACAATTTCAAAAAATGAATTATTATAACTTAGCGAAAATATTTGATCAGCAACAATGCTAATAAATCTAAATCAACATCATGATTACTTGCAATATTTATAAGAAAAATAAATCAGAAGATATTTTTTAATGGACATAAAGTATAAAAATTCCAATGAAACACTCCGGCAAAATAATTATAATTTATATCAACATGAATTAATGGAATTACAAACATAGTACGACACTTCGCTTTCATTAAAAATCCATTCAAATGAACGAAATAAGAAGCGTAGAATAAAATGCATTCAGATATCATTTTTCTCCAGCTGCAAGCTGACATTTTCAGCGCGTTGCCAGAAATAGAAGTCTAAAAAAAAATGCCAAAGAAAATACAGTTCCCATTGTGGTTTTCGTCTTGTAATCAGAATCACTGACGTGATTTACACACAACCCTTTTTTTTTTCTCGTACACAACATAAAAATATTCTCTCTGTCTCTTTGTAGAATAAATCAGAAGAATTTATTTTGTCATGCAACTCTATCAAAAATATTTGTAAGTGCTCTTTTCTCAACTTACGAGAATATTTAAAATTTTTACATAACTCAGTATTTATATAATCACGAGTACGCAAATTTTAAAGATAAACACTCAAATATTTAAAATATTTACACAAAAATATTCTGTTTAAATTTCTAAATAATTCTCCTCCTTACGATAAAACTTCAGAATGATGATTTTAAATACAAAAAAGAAGACACTAATTAGAATTCTTAGACACAATTCGTTTTATTAAAATTTAATTACCCTCTTTGCTCCATCTCTAGCGCTAAACGATAATGTTAATTCTCATTTAACAACCGAATTATATTATTAAAATAAACCATTTGTTTTCTTGTCTGGGAAAAAATTTTATTCAAACCAAACGACAATACTACAAAATCATAATCTAAACTTTGTTAATAACAGCTTTAAAAAAAATGATAAAATGGAAGATCATATACTAAAAAAGATAATGAGGCAATTTATATTAAGACAAAGCGAATCCTTTTTCTTGTTGCACGAAGAGAAATATGACTAAATTACGATTCTTTCTTTCTTTTTTTTTAATTCCAGGAATCTAATTTCTTAAGTTCAATACTCTGATAAAATTCTATATCGAAGTTAATTATTCAATTACGATATCATATCGTTTGGGGTAATTTTTCGAACACGGTAAGAACACGACATGTATGAATATTCAAGTATACTATAACGGAGTTCATTCGCTTTCCTCTCAGAAATTGAGCGGAAATTAATAGTCCCCTTAAAACCATTAACATGAGAAATTAACATATCGAAACAGAGAATCCGAGATTCGTCGCTTAACGGCGATATGTCACGAAGAACGATTTCAAGACCATTTCTTTTCCAAAACCATTTTTCGAAACACTGACATTCTAAGCAATTTTTTGCCCACTAGTAATGACTTTCAGAACAGCATTAAATACCAGTTTACAAACATACATAAAAAAAAAAACGAAAAATAATAAAACTTGTCACCGATGATATATCGTGGTTACAAATTGGAAAACAAGCAATTTGTTTTGCTGGTAGGCAATTAAAACTTTTCTTGAAAAAAATTTTAAGTTTTAATGCGTATAAAAATGAGTAAATACAAAGATATGGATAATTAATGATAAAAGCTGGATTACTGTCGAGCACTATCAACACAAATCATTTTAAAATATGGGAAAACATTTCCAAGTTAGTTTTTGCATTCATTTTTGGCAACAGACCATATCAAGTCAGATACTGAAGACACGAATGGTTAGTCTGGTAGATTTTTATCAGTGTGACGTCAGATGACCGGAGAGAAATATCATGAAAAATTTTATTTTTGAGGTATACCCATATGACGCATTTTTAAACAATGTAGTAATATCTAAACATTTTTATCAGGTTTAATACTTTAATAAGTATTTAATCTATTGAAAATTCAAAGACTTATTGAAAAGAAATAATAGCTACATAATAATATTCATATATATTATGAGCAATATGTAATGAATTCATGAAATATATCCATATACAAAGTATGAGAGAGTATCAGTTCCTTTTTACATAATTTTATTATTCAGATTGTTGTTGATATTCACCAAAAAAATTAATATGGAAACGTATTTTTATTTTTCCTAACACAGAATAATGAAAAATTGTTCGAAAAAATGATGAGTTCCAGCGAATCAGTTCATGCGTCTCATTGTTGCCAACGTTTGCTTCTTACAGAAACTTTCTTTTAAAAATACATTTGTCAGCAATAATAACGCATTAAGTACATCAAACGGAGACTTGAAATTAAAGCTATCTATAATATAATTTTTTTTCTCTCTCTAAATCTGGAAGAATCTTAATACATGGACATTTTTATGCAATTATCAAATTTGAAATTGAATTTAGATTTTGCTAGCACAGCGATTCACTATAAGTCTAATATCAGTTTTGAATGCAATGGAAAACACATGTTAAGATTTATAATGTGATAGCCATGAATTAAACCTATTGTAAAAATTACCCAGCCATTTCGCAATATTAAAAATTTTAGAAGTTTAATCTGCAAATTTACGAAATTTACGAATACATATAAACACCATATAGACAGGGGGCGAATTAAATTCAAAATGAATAAATACTTGAATGGAACAACAGAAAAACTCATCCAACATTACTTTTGCCATAAAAAAAATTTTAACAATAATTATGAAATAAAAAAGAATTAAACGAATTTAAATAACAGATGATAATTACTAATTACTTTTTTATCTGAAAGCAGTATACAAAACAATCAAAAACACAAGAAAAATTCTCCCAACTGAAGAGTTCCAAAACGCTACTACTGTACAAAGAATAAATTTAAAAAAAAACCCCTTAAAGTGTGCATAAACAGAATTCTTACGGAAGAGAGGATTTAGTAGAATGTCCTAGTAATAAAATGTCGGAAGTTTGTGCAGGTGAAAGGCGAAATACGCGACCGGATGTTTAATAAATATCTTTCCATGTGTAGCTTTATTTTATGGACGAGTACTACGAAAACCAATATACTTTCTCCTGTAGCTACCGATTTCAAACAAATAAAGCTCGGGAATAAAACATGAAAAACAAGAAATCGACACATTAAGTAGAATTTTATCACCGCATGAACAAACTTTTTTTGAAAAGTGTAAGTCCTATGTT
This sequence comes from Trichonephila inaurata madagascariensis, assembly GCA_019973955.1. Taxonomy (NCBI): domain Eukaryota; kingdom Metazoa; phylum Arthropoda; class Arachnida; order Araneae; family Nephilidae; genus Trichonephila; species Trichonephila inaurata. The sequence continues at coordinate 232,475 of BMAV01005863.1, forward strand.
GACGATAATATATGACAGTTGAACGACGTTTCATGAAATTTGAAGTAATTTCTTTTGTAATTAATAAAAGAAAACAAAATTACTACCTACAGTAATTTAATTATTTGGCTGCAAAATATAATACTACACATTATATAGGTTTTAAAACAGAAAAGTTAAAGATAAATTTTTCTCTTTAAAAAAGTGTAAAAGGTATACGAAAACTTTCGCATATACAAGTCATTTGAACTGTTTAAATGAGAGACTAGTACAGATTCCGGAAAAAAATGAACAAATTTATTTAAAAAAACCAAATTGAAAAAGAGGTCAAATTTCACTATCGTTTTAATCCTCATTCTGCGAAAATCAATAGCTATTTTGTCACTAGATTTTTTACCACTTTCGTAGTTACTCCAATGCTTGTAATTTGATTTAACTCTTTATTTGGTTTTTCCAGATTATATATTTTTTTCTTTTTAATAAAATGGATAGATTTTTTAAATGTTTTATAAAAAAATCATTTGTATTATGACAATAATCAAGAAAAACACGCCCTAGAAAAAGAAATTTACTTGTTGAAATACTTCAAAATAATAAATGACATTTAAAAAAGCTATCAACATATATTGAAAATTTATTTATTTTTTTGATTTTTTAAAATAATTTTGGCATATTCTAAATTGTCATGGATTTAAAATTAAATACTTTTATCAAAATGTAATCGGATTCTGAAACGCTTATTCATTATTTACATTCAAACTGACGATACTTTTAAAAAGGTTCTAAGTTTTATAATCTAAATAAAAAAAGTCTTTAGTTTAAACGATTATAATGCATTATTATCCCGAGTTCTTGAGAAAATAATTAAAATTCTACAAAAAAATAGTTGATTATGTTAAATGATCTCAGTTGCCACTAAGAACAAATTTATATATGAAATAATAAAATACTTTTCAACCATAGTGTTGTAATTTAATTAATTATTGTTAGTAAAATGGAAAACTTGCTTTATCAGAATAAATCAATGGACGGACACCACTGACGGGAAAATAACACTATTATTTAAAAAAATTAACACATTACCCATTGATAAATCCATATTATAATAACATTTCCCCCCCCCCCCTTTATTCGATGAAGTGCATCTACGCCATTCAATGCGTACAGAGAAAAAGAATTCTAATTTTAGAACTTGGCTTCCGGGAAGACAAAAATTTAAATAGAAAAGTCGAATTTATCACGTAACTCACGTAATGTAACTTGCAAAAAGGAGATATTTGATGTCATATTTCAAAAGTGGAATTGATCGACTCGAACGCCAGTGTTAACGTTAAAAATGCAGGAAAAACTAAAGAATAAAAATAGATTTTTTTTTTTTAACACAGTAAAATAACGTTCGAAATTTTATCTTTGAAATATTTTATTTTTTGAATCTCAAAAAGAGACGAGCTCTTTTATTATTTCTAATAATAATTGAAACAAAATTATGAATAGAATATGAACTAAAATAGAAAAAAAAAAAAAATTTTACCAAAAATCCCAGAAAAAAAAAAAAAAAAATTCTTTTTTTTTTATTTGAAAAGTTTCTAATCCAAATTTAAGTAAAAATAATTTATTATTTTCTAAAAATTAAAAATGACTATTCAAAATCCTAAAGCATACATATATTCCTTTCAAATTATCACACACACACAAGCCTAGTTAATTATATAAAATACACAAATTATAAGCAGCTAAGTAGTGGCGGCAAAGCAAAAGAACTATCCAATTCGAATCAAAATTTATTTAATATAAGAATTTATCTTATACATATAAAAAAACAAAAAATTCGATACTTTGAAGATTTTAAAGGTAATTTTGTTCTTATACCCACTTTTCAGAAGTTTCTAAATCTTCTTATACTAAAAACAGTCCGTGAAAAAGAAATGCCTCGTTTTCGCTCTTGGCGTTGCCAAAAGGATTCGGTAAAAGTACTATAAAAAAATGACATCGAAAAGGCGTACAATGAGATTCCTTTTTTGTATAACTAGACCAAAAGAAAGCGTAGAGCAAAGACAAAGCAGAAATCGTAATACTGTACACTAAAAAAAAAACCCTGCTGAACAAATCTGACACAAATCGTTTATTCTCTACATTTCTTTTACATCGAAACATCAAAGAATGAGTGGAAAAGTGGATGTATTATTGCCTTCTGCTTTTCCGTCTGTTATCTCCAAATAGCACTCGTTGAGAAAGAAAGAAATTTCCTTTTTAAGAAACCTTCCATGCAAAAAAGGCTTAAGAAAAACACAAGACGGCGAAGCTCTCGAAAACGGTGAAAGTTATTCCAAAGACTATTTTTACAAATATTATTCGTGAATAAGTATGAGAAAGTAAGAATTTTGATTTAAAGACGAGAAATGGAAATTTTTATTTTCGGTTCTTTTTACGGCCATCTTTTTTTTCCAGATATTAATGCATTTCGTGTTCTAAAATCGAGACTAAAGAACAGAAGAAAGATTTTATAATGACAGTATTTTCATACATGCGTGAATAAATTCAGCGAAGAGATTGAAATTTGATGCATTTTGATTATTCGGACATTCTACGTAATGGTATTATTTTTAAATAATGAAAAGAATTTAAAATTCAAATAAATCTAAAAGAAACAAAAATATTTAGAAAAAACGTTAGCTCTAAAATTTAAAAAAACTTTTAGTATAAAATTTGAATATAAAGTTACGTGTATTGAACGTTCATTATTTGTAGCATTACATTCATTTCTTAAGGAAACCAGAAAAAAAAAACATACAAAAAAAATCGTCAGTTTAAAAATGCTATTTAAAATAAAATTAAGCAGGTTAATTTTAAGATTTTGATTTTCTTACTAAATGCATTAAAAATTGTTTAAATTCAAAAGCTTTTCATCTCAAAATACTTATTCTCTACTTTTTAGGGATATTACAAGATAAAACAAAAGGCTTCATAATATTTCATCGTAAATATTTCTTTCTAAATTAGATGCTTAAGATGCTCTTAAAAAAAGAGAGAGAGAGAAGCTTTTAAAGTTTTACAATAATTTAATAAATTTCACAAATCAACATTATTCAAGACTTAAGATAATGCCTTTGTTTTTAAAAAATTAATTTTAAATTATATTTCTCTAAAAAATAACCTTTTTAAAATTAAATATGCGGTACCATTTAATGTTTATTGGTGCCTATAATGCATACAGCTCAGAGAATACATAATTCTTTGAGGAGAATAACAATTTGTGAAATTGAACATTTGCATAATACCACGGGGTATGGATTACTATACTATTATCTTTAACCAATACAATCCCCACATTCATATGATGCCCATACAATAAAAGTACCCATAGATGTAATAGTTTATTCTTGCAGTAATCTGTGAGGATAAACCTGTATTGTTTACGTAACAATGACTTAACAGGAAGCCAAAAGATTATTCCGAAAAAGAATCACGGATGCCATCCGGTAATCAGTAATTTTGTCTTTTGTTCTTTTCATGCCGATCGTCTGGCATAACAATCGGTTTAAGGATCGTCTGAAGATTGCAATGACCGTACGAATTCGAACATCAGGCGAAAGCAGGGGGAAGGAAGGGACGTGCGGAGGAAAAGGAGGATCCGGCACGCGTCAGATGCCACGCGTATCGGCAGCTGCCGGGCTTTTATCTTTTGGTTGGGCCATCTGCCCCTCAGGGCAAGGCCGACTGCGCAGGAGGGAAGAACGAAAGGCCAGGTGTTTGGCTAATGGTGCATATGAAGGAAGTAAGGATTTTACAATTGAAGTATGCACCCCTCTATCTGCCTCGGAGGTACACAAAAAAAGGTAAAACAGGTAGATTTACAGTTCGTTTGGTCTCGGACAAATATGCAAATGTGATGATGTAAACTTTAAAAAATTCCAATAGGATTCATAAGCCTATAAGGAATTTTTAAGAAGATAAAAACCTAGGGTTTCGAATAGGAGATTTATTTTATTGGAACATTTTTATTTCCTCAAGAGATATTAAAATTTTTTAGGAAATAAAATTTTTAGATGCAAATCTTAGGATAAATATAATATCTAAAATTCTAAAGAGACAAAAATTTAAAACATTTTGCAAAGTAATAAAGAGTCGAAAGAGTAAACAGTCGAAAATTTTTTTAAAGGCATGAATAAGTCGATTCTTTTGAAGAGAAAGTGTTTCGATATTTAAAGATGTTGAAAACTCTTCAATTACAAATGCCCTATATATCCTTGAGAATAATTACACTCATCTACTTTGAATTGTATAAAGATCACTTTAAAGTAAACACATTAAGTTTCCTGCTAATACTTAATTTTCACAGATGAATGGTGATTATGACAGATAAACTTTTAATAATTAACCTAAATTAAATCTCTTTATTATTATTAAACGAGTCTCTCTTGACAGCCGTAATAATGAAGATAATTATAGACAAAGAAAATCAAATCGTTTTCGTGAATTCGATTCCATGTTCGTGACCAATACATTTAAAATGAAATCGAACAGAAAAAAGAAAATTGAAAGCAAATCTCTTACGTCAGAAAACAAATGCTAGGATCAGATAGCGAACAAATACATTACGTAAACAGAAATAGAACAGCAGAAAAATTAATACTATGTTCGAATTTTGCGCGTGCATGCATGTTCGTGTTTCAGATTAAATTCAGGCAAAATGAATTCAGCTTGTTAATCTCAGCAGATATATTTTCAGGCGGTGTTACAATTCGAAAACAAAATGGACATTAATTAAAAACAACAACTCTAAATAAAAGAACGGATTAAGAGCTTCGTTATCTGATATCGATCTAGAAACAGAAAGTAAGTTATTTTAAATACCTAACCACGATTTCTAGAACAAGTTAGCAGGAACTCACTAAAAACAATAATAAAAACTTAATTTCTAATTAAATTTATAAGTTTAGCGACGAAAAATTTTTATTAAATTTGTAGCAAAAAAAAAAAGAAAAGTTTGATAACATTTTATCCACAAAGAATATTTTATGCGATATTACAAACACATATTATAAATGAGTAATGACGATATATTAACATAACACACTGAAAATTCCTAATAATACTGCTGTTAAAAAAATAATCCGACAGGTAAAAAGTTCAAGGATGGCAGAGTTTTTATTGCGACTGATATTCCAAATCAACTCGGGAAAAGAAGTAACTTATATGACAAGAAAATTAATAATAATAAAAAAAAGCAACGAGAGCCTATTTTCATCACATATTTATGCTAAAAACAGTTTTTCCATTCATAGAAGTGCATTCGTAAAAAGGCTATAAAAAGAAATATGCATAAAATAAACATACCATAGGTGAACAATGCAAACACTGCATAAAAATAAGGTTAAATAAACATTCTACACAAAAAAATGCAAGAAGAATATTTTAAGAAGTAACTGCTGCCAATCATAAGGAGAAAAAATGCATAATTATTTCAAAAATTATGTTGTTTTTCAAAACTAGACGATTAATTAATTTCACCTTTGCTTACATTAAAAACAAAATACTTTAAGTGTTATTAAATTTAATATTAATAATATTTTAAAAAGAAAACAATCTGCGTGCTTGCATTTCCTTAAACATAACTTACATGAGCACCAAAAGAGAAATTTATTCGAAAGTTTGTAAAATTAAAATTATTTTAAAATATTTCAGAAATTTTTTCCACCATCTCATTCAATCACTAAACATTTTTAAAATATATATATATATATAAAATATTAAAAAAAATTAATCTCACTTACCCCGTCAAAAAGAGCATAATAATCACAACCACCAATAAGAAAACGTCATTTCAATCAAAATAATCCACAGATTCTTGAATGAAAAATTCCACAGCCAAATGTAAACACTTAATTTAGATA